>SRPY01000195.1:0-47514 GCA_018360145.1 Claviceps africana
CGAGAGATGGAAGAGGGAAGATGGGGGAAGAATGGGAAAAGTACAGAAGAGAAATATAGAAGAAACGACAAGGAAGAAAAGAAGAAATAGAGAAGAAACTACAGAGGAAAATAGAAATAAAACTAAAGAATAAAGTAGAGAAGAAAATACAAAAGAAAAAACAGTGTTGTTTTAAATTCCCCGAAATTCCTACATAATTTACGCCAAAGCACAACAGCGTCACACGACGGACCAGTATTTTACTGTACATGTGTATGTGCGTGCTACCTACCTAGGTAAGTAAGTACATACCTACACATGTGCTACCCGTAGACGTACAACATACATCATGAAAAACAAGGATGCGCACAAAAGGATGCGTCGATGCAGGTACACATGTACATGTACACCCTCCCGGCTCCCGGCTGCCGGGTAGCCCCGGGTGCGGCTCGGAGCAACACGGAAGCGACACAGGCACCGCCTCAGCCTCGCCCAACCTCCAACCACCGCTGTCGATTCCGACACGTCCGGCGAGCCACGACCAAACCTCCTGCTGTGCACCTCAAAAGTGCAAAGGCGCAAAAGCGGAAGAGAAGGGTCGAAGAGCCGAAACGCTCAAACCCGTCTGAACGGCAATGGCCGCTGGAGCGCGGGCTTCAGATGCCGCAGGAACGCGTCCTCCTCCGGTTGCATCTGGCCCTTGCGCAGGAGGAAATCCAGCATCACAAGTGCGCAGTTGGGCTTCCATTCCCTATTCTTGAGATCGTGCTTGACCTCGTCGACACTCTTCAACAAGAATCCCGCTATGGACTCCGGCTCGCACGGTTCTGGTACAAACTCTGCGTCTACTTGCAGGTCAAACGTGAAGCGAATCCCCGGCTCCAGCTGCCCATGCTCGCTGCCAGCAGCCCCGTCCTTCTTGTCAAAGAAAGAGATGCGCGGCCCGCGCTGAATCGTTCCCACGTACGTGCCGTCCCGGTGAACCTGTCCAGTCTCGATATCCACCGCCAGCCCGGCCTCTTCCATCGCTTCTCTCCGGAGCACCTTCATCGCGTCGTTGTCGTCCTGGGCGCCCATGGCTCCGGCCACCAGCTGGTCGAGCTTCCCCGCATATGTGACGTTCTCTGACCGTTTGGCCATCCATATGTGCATCCGCGCTTCGTCTCCGTCTCCGTCTCCGTTCCCGACTCGCGTCATCGTGTACATGTTCATGTGTATCCCGGCCGTGACAATCCCAAAGACGCCACGAAGAGGAGACGGCATCTGGAGGCCGGCCAGATGGAGACCGAGACCACGGATTGGGTGATGCTCCGCGTCGCCCTTAATATCCCACGTCTTCACCCATTTCCTGACCCCGTCCACCTTGGTCATGTTGAGTCGACACAGCCTTACAAACTCCCTCTCGCAAGCAGTAAAGACACTCTCTCCCGTGTCGACATGTGGCTTCAGGTGCACTGTCTGTCTCAAGTCGTCGACCTCGAAGCCCGTACCGGTCCACACCATTTGACCGACGAACCTGGGAAGCATGTATCCGACGGGAGAATCGTGGTCCAGGACCCAGAACTCATACAACGAACTGACGTCTTGCTGAAACTTGTTGCACTGCAATATCACCTCGAGAAACGACTTCATGACTGGGAAGCCCACGTGGCCTGAGGCGGCAGCAGAACGTGCTGGAGTAATTACTGACGATGGCCATGATGAATTGAGGGCCAAGGCCGAATCGAGGACTGAACCAAGGGCAAAGGTATGGCGTGCCGACGACTTGCAGCGAGAAGCAGGAGCCATCACAATGGCAGGTGCCAGCATTCGAGTTGTACCTTCGCTGCTGGTCGCAGGCTCCTCCCCGGCCATGGCCATGACCATGGCCATGGATTGCGGCAAAGTCGTGCTCCCTTCCTGAACTGAAGGTGATCCAAGGTCAAGTGACCACGGAGCGCTGCCACTTCTTCGTGTTGTTTTGATTTGGCGCAGCGGCCCGCATTCAACACGACAAACAGCCATGCTGACTGAAGAAGAGGCACAGTCGATGTCCGAAGAAAGAAAAAGTGCCGGCGACAGCTCGACATCACGGCTGAAGACGATATATAATGGGACGGTTGCGCCTCCCCCCATGCCGCCGTTTGCGCCTCCCCCTATGCCGCCGTTTGCTCGAGCCTTGACGGCCCATGCCTACATGGCTTGGTACCTAAGTAGGTAGGCAGGTACGTATGTAGGTAGGTAGCTGGACAAGGCTCGATGCCCTAGCCTTACTACCAACAAACGGCGTGGCCTGACACACAGCTTTTAGCCTTGAAGCTCTGGTTTGGTGACTGATAACAATGTCACACATGTAAGGAACCAACGCGTGTTTGAAGAGGAGAAGACCAGGCTTGTCACCCATATTTCAGGACATTTGTCCCCTCGGACTCCGACGCGCTTGTGAGAGAAATTGGGGCGAGAGTTCCCAGCTTTCTGGGAGTGATAACGCTCCTGACTCGGGTGATATCGCATGCCGTGGCATTGTATGGCATATGCCATGTCCGCATATCGAACTGAAGTTGCATTAGCTGCCATGCAACCTGCCCATCGACGACCAGATGGGAGAAGATAAAACTGGTCAAAGTGGTCGAACTGGCCGAACTGGGCTCCTCAGCTTGCCCTCCTCCCTTCTCCGATTGGCAGCAGACATGGCTGCGTTTGGCTCACCGTTGCGGAGAAATCCACCACGATTCGCCGCCACGGGCGCTGTGATACCCGTACATTGTGTCTTTTTTTCTCACAGCACTCGCTTTTCGAGTCACATCTCCAGCCAATCAAGGCGGGCAAGGTACACTTGGCACGGTCACCCCGACATGATCCCCCCCCCTTTCGCACTTTTGCTGCCGAGTCCGCGGGAAGAATTTATTCTGCTGTGACCGGAGCCCTACCTGGCATGATGTGTAAAAGTTTTTGACCGGCAGCTGCGTGGAACTTCCACTTCCGGTGTCACGTAGCCCATGACAGCAATCTGAGTCGTCTCATATTGCCTCGGGTAGATAGATTACATACGACGGTCAGGGAAACAATATGAGACCTGAAACTTGTCCGCGGAGAGCAGGGGCGCGCGGGAAAAGGTGACCAAATCCATCAAGGGACTGCAATGCGGGGTTGTGACTTTTCAATCTTTTATATATATAAAAAAAAGAGACAAGCAGAGAAGTAAAGAAGTAAAGACAAGAGGTAGGAAACAGACAAGGAGGAAAAAAGTGTGTTGTCGAACCTCAGCTGGGAATGACCGGAATGGACCGCCCCTGCCCAACAGTGCAGACTGCCATCACATAGGAGCAGAGATGTCATTGGTCGATGCATGCTTACCTAACCCGCAACTGCACCTCTCGCGATCTTGTCGACAAGGGGACCAAACGGAACTCATCGACCACCTTGCCTGTTCACGACCAAAGCCGATTGATTTATCGACGACGCCAGGTCTGCCACACAAAATGTTTGCCGCACGACAAACGGCAGCGCAGATTGCCCGGAAGCTGCCGCGTGCGGCTCGAAGCTACGCATCCGAGGCCCACGGCCACCACCAGGCCGCCGAGGTCAACGAGTCCTTCGGGGTACGCAAAAAAAAAGCAGAACACAACATGCTTCTTTCTCTCCCTTCTCCGACGCTCCCTTTCGCTCAATGACGACACGGCGGATTCCATTTCTGGCGGAATTGCTGACTTAAATCTGATCAACCCATAGAAAGGATCCATTGCCACCGTTGCTGTCTTCTTCGGCGGCGTCCTGTTCTACCAGTTCGTCCCTAACAAGGGCGAGGAATCGTCTGTCACGAACCTCATAAGCAAATATCTGTCGAGGAAGGAGCACTGGGAGGAGACGAATGCCCTACACACAAAAGCCATGGAGCAAGCTGGTTTTGACAGAAACCTCTTTGAGAATGTTACACCCAAGCACAGATATGTCGACATTGCATATCCCGAGTACGTCTCGCTTCCTCGACGGCTGTGACTTTGTCTCTCTTTGCTCTACTTCCAAAAACCAAAACCATGAACCTCTCCCTTCTTCCCCGACCCTCAAATTTTGCAAAAAAGCAACAGAAAACCCCGCAATTTGCGAAAATAGGGCAACGGCTAACATGGACTTGACTTCCAACACAGAGCGTTCCAGTCCCATGCGCCCCGAAATATTCAAGCCGGCCAGTTGCTCAAGCTTGACCACGTTGTAGAGCATTATAGACAAAAACACCTCGAGGATGAGGAGAGAAAGGCGAAGAAGCTGGCTGCGAGCAAGGCGTAAGCGGACACATGCCGAAGATGTGGGGAGAAACAAACCGTACCATGCCTAATTCCAAGAATCGTATTTCCTTTGTACTTGTGTCGGGTACCAATTATTTCAGTGAATCTTAACAAGCCGTTTCCCAATCCACGACGTTGCTTAAATGCGTATCCCCCCCACACAGCGGGAAAGGAGAGAGAGAGAAGCAGAAGAATGAGCTGTCCATCAATGGTTTATGGCCCATGAATGGCGCCATTTCCGCAATGGTGCCATTCTGCACCGAGAGCTTCGGCGCACCCACGACATCGAACGACTGGTGGGAACACCAAGTAACGTCTCCAGGCACGCGAGACACAAGCATGAGAAACCAGCCACAACATTGCGTGCGTGCTGCGTACCACGACGAGAATTGTCCATCGTGTCACGAATTCACCACACATGCCGTACCTAGGAATAGCACAATCTGGTTTATTGTTTGTTTATTTTTGTCTCGGTGGGGCCATTTCTCACGAGGTGGGCTGTCTCGAGGTCAAGGTTTATAGGTGGTGGGATGAACCGGATAGCATGAGAGCGATGCATCTTGGGTTTTCGTTGCGGACGTATGATTCCCAAAAAAAATAATTCTCCAATTTCTTTTCTTTTTTTCTGCTTTTGAAAGACTTTTCTTTGTGCTACGTTCACGAGGGGTGCGGATGAAAGACGTATTCACACTTGGGAAGCTGTTCAAATGATTGCCACGGGGTGTTATCTTCTTTTGTTTTTCTCTCTCCTTTCCCAAGATGCCATGTCCGAAGGGGTACAGAAAGGGGGTATGGGTCTGGCGATCGGGAGAGGACGCGGAGGTGCTGTCGAAGAGGCAGCGCGCCGGGCAAAACCCTAAACGTGTTCAATCGTGGGCTGCTTTGAGCAGAGCATAGGGGAGGATATGACGCGGTGTGGTATCATGGTGACCTGTCCCTGTCTGGTTCTGTGGCGAGATGAATGCTCTTCCTTACTCCATGATTCGAAGCAATGAGCATATATGCCATGTCGCTGCCATACCCCGCTCGTTACGAGACTTGACGGAACACGCAAAAGAAAGGAGATGCGGGTTCATGGAATAGGCACGCCAGACGAAAAGCACAGAGAGGGAGGAAAGAAAATCATCAGAGGAAAAAAAATTGCAAGTGACGATGCATCCGTGTTGTACTATTCATGTCCTCATAGTCATCACAGCAAACTTTGATAGAGGCATCGTCACTCTCTATCAAAACCCGATCCCTTTTTCGCCCGAAAGAACTGTCCGTGAATGCAAAAACCACCCCCAAGACCACCCCACCACCACAACGACCTTCTTATTTGAGGGGAATAAAACGAGAAGAGTTGGTGGCACCAATACCGGGACGACCGTGCTTGACAGGCTTGCTGTAGGAATTGGTTAGCAAGATAATTGCGTTGACATTAGGTCAAAATCGCCAGGGAGGTGAGAGGGTTGGCACCGTTTTCTCTTCTTTTTGCTTCGAAAAAGGGGAGGTGGGGGAGCATGGGTCCAGGAAAATAAAAGAAACGTACTATGAGATGGAGAATTCAGCGAGGTAGTGGCCAACCATTTCAGGCTTGATTTCCACCTGGTTGAACTCCTTGCCTGAGTAAATACCGATGACGCTACCGATCATCTCGGGAACGACAATCATGTCACGGAGATGGGTTTTGACGAGGTCGGGCTTCTCGTTGGGCTTGGCCTCCTGCTTGGCCTTGCGGAGCTTCTTGATCAGACCCATGGGGCGGCGCTTCAGGCCACGGTTGATCCTGCGGCGGGCACGGGCGTGGACAACATCACGCAGCTGGTCGGAGCTGAGGTCGAGCAGGCTGCAATGATATTAGTTTCAAGTTCCGAGAAAACCATCCATTAACAAAAAAAAAAAAAAGAGTCGGATGCAATGAAGAAATCGTGGACGGTGAGGGTAGCAGGGTGTCGGGTCGATGATGGATAAAACGTCATGATCGCGGGCGTATGTATTGTATTAAATCTTCTTCGGAGGTGGTGGGTAATCCTCTTTAACATACTTCTCTAGATCGATTCCTCGGTAAGAAAACTTGCGGAAAGTTCTTCTCTTCTTCAGCTCAGCGGCCTCCTCGGCATTCTGGAACCGGCAACATCGTCAGCACAAATGGTCCCCACTCCATTATAGAAAAAAAATGATATCGACATCGACATCGACATTGACATCTTTCATGTCTTGGGCGCCGCTGTGCATGGTCGGAGCCAAAGACTGCTTTATCGCAGGGGCGTCGAGGAGTCAACATACGTATTCGTCAGCCATGATCGCGGTTGTGTTGATGTTCGGATTCGCCTATCGATGCTGTATCGACGAGCGAATGTGGTGGCCGGGATGGAGTCGTTTTAGAGGGCTGATGCTGTCGCTTGCAGGCGGATTGACGAAGCAGACGTCTCTGAATTTTGCTCCTAGGGTTTTCGTGCCCTTCGGCCCCGACGTCACGTGAATCATCGAGACCAGGCGAGAGAGAGACCCCACCGATGGATGCGGACGAAATTCGGAGCACGTTAGGTAAGCAATGATCACATCACGTGACTGAACATACCAGCATGTCTATCCTCGGGCGGCCGTTCCCGTCATGAAACCAACCAGACACCCCTGCTAATGGCCGCCTCTGAGCGTTTCTCGTCAGAAACGCCTTCCTTGCAGCATGTTACTTTTTGCGAGACGTCTCCGCCTTGGCCCTCCACCTCGGCCCTCCACCTCGGCCCTCCACCTCGGCTTGGCACTCCGTATCTCGGGTTTTTTTTTTTTTTTTTTTTTTTGTTGTTCGCAGCCCACAATGAAGCTCGTCCGAGCGAGCTTGGCAAACCCGCCCGACTCCCATTAGCTTGTGTCTTTTGATCTCGCATCAAATGATATTCGTGGCCGCGTGTCAACAAGCGTCCAGGCAAGAAGCAGAAACGCAAAGGCAGCCACCAAGCCCCGCCAACAGCTTGCGTCTCTTGGCACGATGGCAGGCCAAGGCCAAGTACGGTATTGACTCCATCCATTGTGCGCACCCGTACGAAGTTGTACTTGGTACTAATGTGGGTGGCCAGGTACTTGAAGTAAGTAGGTAGGTACCTACCTACCTACCTTCTTAAGGTAGGTACTTTGGGTACTCAAGGTACTTTGGGTACTTGAGGTACCCAAGGTACCAATGAGCCTGCTACCTGCCTGCTTGGAGGCGCAGCGAAACCATGTCCATGTCACCCCATTGCTATCTGCGTCGCGCCGGCCCATGGACAACAATGGCCGGCTTGCCGTCCTGGGAACGCGGAAACGCGGGATTGCGCGCCGTCGCGCACGCCAAGGGTGGTGGCCGAGGGCCTGGCGTCTTGGGCGTCTTGGGCGTCTCGGACGTCTTGGACGTCTTGGACGTCTTGGCTGAGCAAATGAGCGGCCAGCTGGCGAGGCGGGCTCGGACTGTGCGCTCCTGCCTGGGGGCTTGGCAGTCTCGGCGTTGCTCCGTCTTTTGCTGCCATCGAGGCCGCCAAGCCTTGACGCTGCATCCAAATGCTGCCGGTCCGTGTCTAGGATAAAATTGATGCGCCCCGTTCAGCCTTCACCCTTCACCCTTCAGCCTTGAGCGACCGGTGCAGCCTGCGTGCCTGCGTGCCTGCGAGCCTTGTGCGAGAGTCTGGCGGCGAGTCTCGTGCGTGCCTGGACCGGGCGGGAGTCGTCCGCAATAAATGTAGAGAGGCACGCTGGTCTTCTTGACGAGTCGTCGACCTGTTTCATCATTCTCGGCGCTCTTGCATCCCAGCTCCCGGCAACCACCTACCTGCCTACCTCTACCTCCCATCTACGTCTTACTAGATAATTGCTTTACCAAAGTACCTACCTACCTACCTACCTACCTACTCGCCTAGGTCCCTGCCTGCCTAGTAGGTGCCTTTTCTTGGAGTCTTGGGGTCTTGGGGTCTTGGGGTCTTGGAGTCTAGGAGTCTAGGAGTCTAGGACCATTTCAACATCTCGTCAGCCATCCGCCATCCGCCATCGATCACCACCACCCCCCTCCGTCCCAGGCACCGCCCTCCCGTTCGTTCCCTTGCCGACGCCGACTCATCCTGGAGGGGCCTGGCCGACGGGCCTGCAACTCGGTCCGTGGGTGGCGCAGTACGTACAAGCTGTACATACAGTGCTTGGCAAAACAACGTCTTCACACCTCTGTCCTGCCGTTGGTGCAGAGCCACAGATCGCCGGTATTCGAGGCTCCTGAAGACAATGCATGTGTCCTAGCCGTGTTTCCAGGAACCTTTTGCCACCATTGACGGATCAGACTGGGTTTATATCCAAGGGGGGCCAGATATACCTACCTACCTACGAGGTACTTTGACGACGACGACGGAAATTTTGCATCTCTTTATTGGCTCATTCAGCAGAGCGGCATCCTACGACGCCTGGGGCCTTGAACGTCAAACGTCTAGCCAGGTTTCTCCAGAATGGCTTCCCCCGTGCCGGCCCCGAGTCAAACCGCTTCTCCGCCTTCTGCCTCGGCGACCACCCTTGGGTCTGTTGCCAACCCGTCGAGTTCCCTCCCCGCTACTACGACTGCGCGGCTTCCTCCATTGACGACACCATGGACCAATCCTCTGAGCTGTACCTGGACCTATGTCGTTGATCACCTGAGCAACACGGCGAGGCCTGGTGCCGTCGCGTTCCTGGACCTCGAGCCCATGCCTGGCGACAAAACTTTGTCTTGCTATCCCAACAGCATGTTTTCATTCGGCCGTACTGGTGTCTTTAGTCCGGGCACGTGCCCAGGCGGTTGGACGACGGCATCCTTGCATGCGGATGACAACACGCCGGCCACCACGACGGCTGTTTGTTGCTCATAGTAAGTCCCTGACCCTCACGAGACATGTGCTTTTTCTTTTCTTCTTCTTCTTTTCTTCTTCTTCTTTTCTTCTTTTCTTTCTATTTTATTTTTTTCAGAAATGTTCTGACTGAGCCTCAGTGGCTACACACTCAACGGATCTGCTTGCAAGCGCTCGGTTGCAACTGCTCTTGCCGTCCCCATCACTTATAATACGACGGCCGGCACGTACAAGGTGTTGACACACTCCACCACAACCTTGTACGGCGCCACGCTCGCGGTCAGCTCCATCCAGGTGCTGTTCAATGATGACGACAGGAGGCGCTTGGGAATCGAAACCGATGGGGCGGATTCTGTTTTTTCGTTGTCACTAGGCGCCCGCATTGCCATTGCAGCAGGTGTCGGCGTTTTCATCTTGCTTTGCTTGGGTCTGATCTATTACGCGCTTGTCAGGCGGCAACGCTCGAGAGAAGGGTTGACCAAGGAGAGGTTGATGCGAGATCTGATGTCATTGCATCGTCGCGACCCGTCGGGCCATGGACAGCACAACGGCACTTTGAGCATGTCGGCCACCAGTACAGGCCCATATCTTGTCCACGAGGCAAATGAACCGCCGCCGGCGTACGACCCGCACGCCAGAAGGCCTCCAGGCAACCGAGCTGGCGATTATGGCCGAACGGCAGATGGCGAGATACGAGCGCTCAATGAGCAAAAGGCCATGATACAACAGCGGCTGGATGAGCTTGAGAGGTTGGAGGCTACGCGAGATGGGCCTCGACTGGGCAGCTGATGACGATGCTGACGATGATGATTTTTGAAGTTGAAAGCGGTTTCCAAGCAATTATTTATTTTTATGGGCTTTTTTTTTTGATTGTTCATGTGATACCTTTGCGGCGTCGGGTGTATGGGATGAATATGGCCGCGCATAGCATATAGATGAGTATATGTACAGGTATCTAGGTAGGTAGGTAGGTAGGTAGGTAGGTAGTTGAAGACCTTGTCTTTTTTTTGTGCGTGTAGCCAGTAATAACCTTAAACTTCCGAAACCATGGGCTGCTTATCAAGGATATCCTGGTACGACTGATTTCTGAGATGGAGGTGGACATGTAACGTAGTACATTGTCATGCAGGTGGCGATGAGGGTGGTTTTTGGGGAACATTCGGTACTAGGTGCCTACTTTACCTAGGTACCTACCTACCTACCTACCTACCTAGGTAGGTAGGTACTACCTACTTACTTTAGGTAGTGTCTACTAATCAGATACTGCAAGAAAACAAATATAGCATAATCACGGTGAGCCTATAAATAGAATGCATCAATGGTCAGTCTTTTTACGAGTGCATCATATTTACAACCGTGAAAGTAATACTAACGTGAACACAGTATGCTCTACACTAGCACTTTCATTACCATAAGTCTATCACAGCAGTAAGCTTGTACCTGTCCTATATTTTTATAAGACATAATGCCTTTTGCAATTACAAGCCACATCATAAGAAAAAGTCCTTTTACATTTCCTATAATTTCACATCGAATATGACTCACAAGGGGTAAATTTGCTGAATGCACAAAGCCTTGTAACATATATTATATCATCACAAGTCTCGCCATCTGTATAATCGTTACGCGGCTCTTGTGAAAAGCCGGGGTGGCGCGCGAAGGTACCTAAGGGATATATACATGGGTGTCCAGTTTCTTCAGTACTTGACCTAGGTACCTAATTATTTCAATTACCCTCTCGGTAGCCGGGAGATAGATAGGTAGGTACTTACTTTAGGTGGACACTCTCAACCTACCAAGGAGTTGGGTACTTCTTTAGGTGCCTCTAGGCTCTGGCTGTGCTACTGCACTCGGCTATCGGGCCTCTGCAGGCCGCAATCGTCTCCGGTGGGCGGTGAGGGTCTTGGGGACCTTGCGGCCCGTCGCAGCTGCCCCGGTAGCGCAGGTACCAGGTACCACCGGTCTTCGCCCCGCCCCCGTCGCCCTCGTCGCCCCACGTCTTTCTCTTGTGCCGCTTTGGCCCTTGGGAGTTGGGATGCCATCGTCAACTCTTCCGCGGTCCCTTTCCAGCCCACAACCAGAGCGGCGCGCCCACTTGTCCTGTTTTTCCTGAACGCGCGAGGCTGCCTAGTCGTCGGCCAGCTCTACGACTGTATTCTCCGCAATGAAGGGCGAGGTAGGCACCCTATTCTTTCACAGCTGCCGGCGGACCAATCCGACTCGCCGCCTGCCGCTGGCCGCGCTGGCCGTCCCGAGTTGGATCCAGCCCCTGAATCCGTCGTCGACTTTTCCGTCTTCTCCAGAGAGCCCTCCAGTGTTCTGTCTTGCTGATGCTTAATCGTGAGGTAGATTCTTCACATCCACCTGGGCCAGGCTGGTGTCCAGCTTGGTAACTCCGCCTGGGAGCTGTAAGTTAGCCGACGCGACCTTCCACCTCGATGCTTATGTCCTTGGACCCTTTTTTTTTTGTCCTTTTTCTTCCACCCTTCATGGCGCCGTGTACGACATGTCTCTGATTGTGGTCAAATCCAGCTACCTTCTCGAACACGGCTTGGGTCAAGATGGCCGTCCCGATCCCAACGCCAAGGACATCGGCGACGCAGGCTCGTTCGAAACCTTCTTCACCGAGACCAGCAGCGGAAAGCATGTTCCCCGATCCATCTTTATGGACCTCGACCCTTCTCCCATTGACGAGATCCGGACTGGTGCCTACCGTAGCCTCTTCCACCCCGAAATGTTGATCAGTGGCAAGGAGGATGCTGCCAATAATTATGCCCGTGGTCACTACACTATCGGAAAGGAGATGGTTGATTCTGTCATGGACCGCGTTCGCCGTGTCACTGGTCAGTGTCTCCGAGGTCCCTGGCTGTTTCCCTCTTGCCCGTTGGAATGCGCAATACAACCGCTTCCCGTCACCAAGCGTTGGCCGCCTGGCATGCGGCATGCGTGGCGTGGCCGTGGCCGTGGCCGTGGCCTTTGCGTGTCTCACAACTGACTGACCACCTCTGCCAGACAACTGCCATTCCTTGCAGGGCTTTCTGATTTTCCACTCGTTCGGCGGCGGTACCGGCTCTGGTTTCGGCGCGCTGATGCTCGAGCGTCTGGCCACCGAGTACGGCAAGAAGACCAAGCTCGAATTCGCCGTCTACCCTTCGCCGCGAACCAACACCGCTGTCGTCGAACCCTACAACGCCGTCTTGTCCACTCACAGCACTATTGAGAACTCGGACTGTACCTTTCTTGTTGACAACGAGGCCGTCTACGACATCTGCCGCCGCAACCTCGACGTCACGCGCCCCTCACACGACCACCTCAACCGCTTGATCGCCCAGGTTGTCAGCTCCATCACTTCGTCCTTGCGCTTCGACGGCGCCCTTAATGTCGATCTGAACGAGTTCCAAACCAACTTGGTCCCTTATCCCCGCATTCACTATCCTCTGATTAGCTACGCGCCCGTCGTGTCGGCCTCCAAGAGCAAGCACGAAAGTTTCAAGGTGTCAGATCTCACCCTGCAGTGTAAGTTCCCCCCGATGGACTCCATCATCCCCGCTCGGTGAACCAGAGGGGCCCATCCCCCACCTCTCAGGACTGACGCGGACCGGTCTAGGCTTCGAACCAAACAACCAGATGGTGGTTTGCAATCCCCGAAACGGCAAGTACATGGCCGTCGCCCTGTTGTACCGCGGTGATGTCGTTCCGCGCGACTGCAGCGCTGCCATTGCCCAGGTCAAGGCCAAGGCGTCCTTCAACCTGGTCGAATGGTGCCCAACCGGCTTCAAGCTCGGCATCAACTACCAGAAGCCCGTCGCCGTCCCCGGCGCCCCCGAAGATGGCGCGCTCGCTTCCGTCGATCGATCCGTCTCCATGCTGTCCAACACCACGGCCATTGCCGAAGCGTGGTCCCGACTCGACCAAAAGTTCGACCTCATGCACAGTAAGCGTGCTTTCGTGCACTGGTACGTCGGCGAGGGCATGGAGGAAGGTGAATTCACCGAGGCGCGTGAAGACCTTGCCGCCCTTGAGAAGGACTACGAGGAGGTTGCGGCAGACGGTGTGGAAGAAGAGGAGATGGAGTACTAAAAAACGGCGGGGGGAGACCTCACAAGGTCAAGGCCGTGAACCGGCCGCTCCCGTCCCGGCAGAAAAATCCCGTTCTCACCCGCGCCACCTTATCTCAAGGACGGCAAGTTTCCTTTCCAAAAAAAAAAAAAACGGGAAACAAAACACAACCGCCAACGTCGCCCGCGGTTTCCCAAACAATAGGAGCAAGGGAGCCGTGATTATTTGCGTCTGAATCTCTGCACGACTACAGACTTGTAAGAATAAAAAAAATGTAAAGCGCGTGGGAAAAGGCCCCCCCCCCCGGAGCAACGGTTTTCGCTCGCTTTGTTGAATTCATGTACCAGCGATGGGCACCCGGTTCTCGATTCCCGTCCGTAAAACACGCAGATCCGTTTAAGCCAGCACCTTTTGCGTCAGATGCAATGCAGGGACACTGTGACGCGGCATGTGAATTGTTGCACAGAGGCATGTCTTAACATAAGAAGACGCATGCCTTTACACCACGTTCATCAGACCCCGTGCAATGTTGACCTCGAAAAGCATGCCCGCGCCAGGTTGATACCTACACTGCATATTGTCTGCCAAATTGGAAAACACGAGACACGGACTTGGATTCGTCTTTGCTTGTGCACACACACATTTGTGATTACGGTTATGCTCGATTTTTATGTATTTATTTTTTTTCGTATCGTGATGACGTACATGAAAGATCGATGGCAAAAATAATGACGACGAGGACCAGGCAGAAAAGGGGGAGGAAAAAACAAAGAAAGAAAGAAAAGATCCCCCGGAGTCATTGAGTGGATTTTAAAGCCTGCTCACGACTTCTTTTTCCAGTCCGCGGCCCTGCGGGCGCTTCTGTTCTTGGGCTTGGGCTTGGACCGGCCCTTGCCTTTGCGGAATTTGAGGTCCCGCGGCCGGCCGTCGTTGATGGACGCCCTGTTGCCCTCAAAGACCAACTTCTGGGAGGGGTCGCGATTGGCAGAGGAGGGTTTCGTGGCGTGGCTCGCCTTGTTGCGGTGCTGGAAGCCGCCGGCACGGCCGAGCAGTTTGTTGGCGCGGCCGGCGGCAGCTTGCTGCTCGGGCGTCTGTTTGGGCGTGTACTTTGTGCTGTGGGCCTGGCGCTCGGCGGCTTGGGCTTTGGATCTGCTTCGCTCCTGGGCGAGGGCTGTTTTGCGCGGGTCCTTGGCCCGGGCGACGCGCAGAACGCGAGGCAGCAGTGGCGGGAATTTCTTGCCGTCGAGGAGGAGGGCGGCTTCGACGTCGTTGGCGTCCTGGGCAGTGGAGAGGTCAGCGGCGGTTTGCTTCGTTTTCGAGTTTGAAAAAGGCCGTCGTTGTTACGCTGTTTTGGGAACTTACGTAGAACTGGACATAGGCAATGCCTTTGCCTACTCTGGTCTTGGGATCTCGCACAACACGCACGTTTTCCACCTTGCCTGCTTTATCAAAAGTTCGCCAGAGTCCCTCCTCGGCATCGGCAGGCACCTTGGTGCGCTTCTTCTCAACCGTTTCGCCGTCCTCGTTGGTGCTGACGACGGTTTCATCGTCAACGAAGCCCAGGTTTCCCACAAAGACGCAGCGACGGTGATCCGTGGGACTGGGATGCGCTACGCTGTCAACGCGGATGTGTCGGCCGAGGACCTCGCTCCCGTTCAACTTGGCAGCCACCAGCCTGGCGGCGGCGGGGGTGGAAAACACGGCGTAGGCGTTGGCGGATTTCGTAGTGGCTCCCATGAGGGACTTGGTGATAAAGGCGGCGCGCTTGGGCATGGAGCCCGTGGAGAAGGCGAGGGATCGGAAGCGTATGGTTTCGAATTTTTGTGCCGGTGTTTCGTTGGGGTCCAACGCAGACGATAGATGGGCGATGAGGGTCCTTTTGGCAGATTTGGAGGAAATTGCGTCGATTGACACGTTGGAAAGAAAGACGGTGCGGTTGGCCTTTTCGATATCCACATCCACATCTGCGTCTTTGGACTCTCTGGACAGGCTTTCATGCGTTGGGTTGGCATCGTCGCCGGTTTCTTCTTGCTCGACGGCGTCTGTGTCTGCCTTTTGCCGCTTGCCATATGGCTCTTTGGTATCATGCTTTGTCAGGTCGGCCAAGTACTTGGCCTCCAAATCGTCATTGTCATCTTTTCTCTTGCGCTTTCTCTGTCTTTGCGTTTGTTGCTCCTCTGCAGTTTCCGCATCATCTTGCTGGTCGACATTGACCATGGAAATGTCACCAGGTTTCTCAACTTGTTCGTCGTCTAGTTTGCTTTCGTTGTCCTCGTCCTCGTCCTCGTCGTAGTCCAACTCTTCGCTGATTTCGGACAGCTCCTCGTCGTCCTTTTCCTCGCTCTCCTCGTCTCCATTGGTACTCGCTTCTCTCCCGGGCATCGACTCGTGACGCGGCTTCTTTTCTATGGATGCGGCATAGCGAGACTTGGTAGGAGCTTGTACCGGACCAGACTGTGAGGCAACAAGATTAGCCACATCATGGTTGCTATTTTCAACATAGCATGTATACTTGCAACGTACGCTGCTGGCAAAAAGAGCATCAAGGGTGGGGTCAATGGCCTTGGAGGAGGCTACCAACTTGGTCGTTCTAAGAAGGCTGTCAGTGCGTGAATCGAGCCATACCGCAATATCACGAGACGGCAAAGGCAAAGCAACAAACAGGCTTTCTGATCCAGGTGGCAGGATCGACGTACTTTTTGGCCATGGTGTGTGCGAGAGATTTGGCCGTTGTGCCAAATGCGAAGCGCGAGTGACGTTTTGGTATCTCGCGCGAACCAACCACGGAAGAGGCAGGGAAAAAAAAAAAAAAAAAAAAAAAAAGCCCAAATTTTCGAGCAATTGGATCTTCGCGGCGCAACCAAGCAAGCTGGCGGCGGACAGCCCACTTGGGCATCCCGTTAATGCGACCGAGGTGCAGCCAATGGGAGCGTGCCAGAGCCCACTCGGGCCCCTCCACCCAGACGAACCAGAGTCCAGAGTCCATAGCCTCGCGGACCAGAACGATGCGTCATTGGCCTTGCGGCCAGGCTGGCATGGCAGGTGCAGGTGCGGTGCCCGCCATCGTCCGTGGGTTATTGTTTCTGCCAAGCGTCACCGCTCGGCAGGCCCTTCTCGTCAAATCCGACGACTCGAGGCAGAGAGGCAGGCAGGCACAGAGCTGGCCAGTGGTGCTCTCGCCGCCGGTCGGTAGCTGACCACTGACCAGACTGCCCAGGTGGACCCCTCAGAGGCTCACACCGTGCCCCCCAAGTACCTACACCGCAAGCCACGCACTGTCGAGTACTTCCAGTCGTCTGGTCTGCGCCAGGACTGCGCACCGCCGCAGCGATGGACGGAGAGTCTGGGTCTGGACGGAATTCTCACTCGCAGACGCCGGCTCTGCGTGCGCGAAGCGGTGCGAGTCCTCCTCCTCCTCCTCCTCCTCCTCCTCCGCCCTCCGCCCTCCGCTCTCCTCCTTCCTCGCTGCTCGACTGCTCCTGCTCCTGCTCCTGCTCCTGCTCCTGCTCCTGCTCCTGCTCCTGCTTCCGCTCCCGCTCCTGCTCCTTCCTACGTATGCTCACTTCCAAGTTCTGCTTCTCTTGTTCCGTCATCACACGTCTCCTCAACAACACCCCCCCTAGCTGCCGTTTTCTTCCTTCTCCTGCGCGTCCCTGTTGGTCTTGTCGCGCCGCCTTGCGCTGCGTTTGCCAATTCCACGTCTGGATGCCTGTTGGCATTCTCCCGCGTCAACTGCAGACTTTGCGGACACCACCTCCCACTCTGCCTTTCACGCCAGTATTTGGGCTCGCGAGTGCCGCCGCCGACGCAGCTCTGCCAGACATCTCATCCTCTCACACCTTCGTCAAGGACAGATCCGGCCTGCCAGCAAGGCAGAGGTCCTGGTTCTGACCTTTCCGCCTGCAATCTCGTCCGCCGACGCCCTCGACCGCACCCCTCCTGGCCCTGAAAGCCATGGCGGCCGCCGTCTCTGCGCGTCGCACCATGTCGCCCTCGGGCGTTGGTGAAGCGGATATTGAGGATGGCAATATTTCAAGCCCCCTCAGCGAGGTCGACGACGGCGACGCCAACGAAGAGGATATTCAGCACATGCAGATTGACCACCAAAACGACGGCGCCGACACGTCTGGCGCCAGCGACGACGAAGCGGCAAATGACAATGCCAACAGTCACGATCGTTCCGACTCGGAAAGTGCCCTTTCCGAAGCCGGCATCGACGAAAATTCCGAAGCCAACGACACCGAGGCCGAGACGGAAAGGCTGTACGACACGCCTAGGAATCAACGACAGCGAGTCGTTGTCTTCGATCAGTATAGCAATGGTCGAATCTTCGAGCACACCCCAAGTAAGCTGCGTAGTACAACTGGATTGGTTGGCGACGAGGAGCCCACCGGTGGCGACGATGTATCAGCTTCGGACGAGGATGTCTCGGCTGCATCGGCAGATGACTCTCCCACCAAACCCACTGCGAGTAACGACACGAGCATCGACGGCGAGGGCAAGCGTGATTCATTGGAACGCAAGAGGAAGCGCTCCCCCTTGGGCGATCAATCAGAATTGGACCAGCCACTACGTAAAAGATTGACTTCTGTCGGAGCGACCGAACCTGGCTTGGTAGCCGACTCGCTCACAAAAGCCGAATACACAATCTCAGGGAACCCGCCCGAGTGCCGCGCTCCGTCTGCCGGTGAAGACAATGACGTGCCTGCCGCCGTTACTCTGAGTGGAGTTGCAGGTAGCGAACTGCCAGACAAAGAGAAGACCGTTGCAAAAAAGTTGACTCGAAACGGGTCGAAAAGGAAAGCAGCCGATTCCGGCAACACAAGCTCCAGCGACACACCTCGGCAAGACATAATCGGCGAAACGATAGACACCCCAGACGACGAAGAGCCAGAGCAACGTCACGAAGATTTGGAGCTCTATGCGGACGAACATTATGCTGTGGCGAAAAGCATTGAGGAAGGTATGATTAGGGCTGTCGCATGCAGAACAATCTCTCTTCCCAACCCTCGCTCTTTTTGTGATGACCAAGTGCTAATTTGATTTTTTTTAAAGCGGAGAGGAAAAATGCCGCGTTCAGAGACTGGAGTCATATCGAAGAGATGTTTGGAATTTTCAGAGACAGGTACGAAACTCCCTCCACACTTGCACTTCGCACATCATAATTGACTTAATTCGTCTTTTCAGGCTGTACAAGGATAGATTACAGAGACTTGAAGAAGAGGAGCGATCGCTGTTGGCGGATGTCCCGACACACCCGGAATTTCTGAACATGAAGCAGTGTTTAGACGACCGATTACAGAAAAGGGTTCAAGAAGTCGATGCGGAATGCGCCCTGCGACTTGAAGCCCATGAGCGTCGCGCTGTGGCTATGCGCGCCCAGGTATGGAGTCAGTTTTTCCAAGCAGTGCGCGAGCGACGAGAAGCAGCTCTCGAGTCTCTCAATCGGCAATGGTACGAGGTACAGACTGCAAGGCGGAGTGCCCACAGCCTCCCGGATTTCGGACTTCTGTTTCCAAAGGACCAAGCACGAAGGGTGCGAAATGCGGTTGCGTACAACACCGAGGTTTCAACACTTGCCGGTCTTGCCAAATACGAAGGCTTCCCGGCCGGTCCTGAATTGAAGGGAGCGTCACCGTCAGAAGTCGAAGCTGATTTCAGTGCTATTGAGGTAGGATCATTGATGATACAAATCAGTACCTGATCAATATCTGAAGCGCCGGCTGACTCTTCTTGTTTTCAAAAAGAAGGTCCGACGCGGTCGTCAAAAAATCATTGTCCCCGCCAGGGACGACTACCCGGCCCCTACTTTTGCTCGCCTCGGCCCAGCTGGAGAACAGTTTATTAAAGACACACCCTGGGCCAACCCGCACCACTCCTCACACAAACTCTATCCCCAGCTCCACCATCATCACCATCATCATCAACAAAATCAAAATCAACATCAACACCAGCCACAATATCAACCACAACATCAACCACACCATCCACCACAACATCCGCCACAACATCAGCAGCAGCAGCAGCAGCAGCAGCAGCGCCAACAACAATATCAGCAACACATATCAAATGTTGCAACACATACCGGCCGGCCAAATCCAGCTGGGACAATACCGGCCGCGGCACAACCGCCAGTCACTGCGAGGCCGACTTTTGACAGCCAGATGCCTATTGTGAAGTCCATGGGCACCATGGGCTGCGTAGCTGGCTCTACGGAACTGTCTAGGCAAATACTCAGTCCCACTGCACAGCACCTGAAGACACTTTCGAGTGCCGCAAACACTGGCAAAGGATCGAAAACTGCGGCTCAATGAGCTGCCACCAGTCGCCTGCGCCAGGGAAACAAAGCATCGCGTAGGTCATGATGACTGGAACTCGTACTTGTCTTTTTTTCTCTCTCTCTCCTCCCCCCCCCTCCCTTTTTTTTTCCTTTCCCTTTTTTCCCAGGTGGGATAAGGGACAAGGCTTGATACCCCGAGGGACCTGTTGGCTTCAATTTTCCGTTTCTGTATTTCATTTTCTCTTGTTCTTTCTCTCTTCTTTCAAATGTAAACATAGGGACGGCAAGGTCGATGGCGCACAAAATTCAATGCATGGGTAGCGTGGATAGCTTCCTACACGAGCAGTACAGTACACTGGGAACGATAGCGAGGATCATACCATGAGACGACTAGATGCACAAACGGATTTCCTAGTATCCGAGTCTTATTATTATACATATGTACATGACACATAGGCGTAAAGCTTGCATGACGCTATTTGTGCAAAACGAGCAATCCGTTACTAGTATGGCTGGCCTTGTAGTAGAAAGCCGCCCGACGGCAGGGAGGAGTCTCTGCGGATCCCCCGTGGTTTGGTCATTCTGGGTTTTGTTTTATTTTGTATTTTGTATTTTGTGTCTTGTTTTGTTTTATTTTATTATTTTATTATTATTTTTTCCAAATTGTCAAATATCTTCATCTTTTTCTCTTTTCGTCATTTCTCCGACTGCTTTGACGGCGAATCGGGAACCTTGACATCGTCGAAATCGTCCTGGCCGACCGCCCTTAGTGTATACCAATCTGCATGGCGCACCGGGTTAGCAAAGCCCAAGATCATGCTGACATGTCCGTTCATGTGGTCGCAACAAGGCTAGCCCTACAGATGCTCCCAACAATGGCCATGAGACCAAGACCGGTGGCTGCATTCTTGAACAGGTATGGTCGTCGGGCCCGAATGAGCGCTGGGCCTTGACGGAAACGTCGATCGTAGTATGTTGATTGTGAGCTGCTGGCGTCAGTCGAACGGCTTCAACCCGAGGCCAACGTTGGAATGTTGGGTAGGGATGACGAAGGAAGTTGCGAACTTGGCCATTTTTTGTTTTCTTCTTCTTCTTCCGCGCCTCTAGCCGTGCTGGCGTTGACTGCTCTCGGAGAATAATATCGCGGAAGAATGATGACGGCAACTTTATCCTTTTTTTTCTTTGCTTCTTTTAGTCGAGGTTCCGGTCGGGCTTGGGTGAGTTTGTTTTAGGACGTCGTCTTTCCAATTAGCGCATCATGTCGCCTGATGCCGAGAAAAGCGGATCATCATCGGGTAAACGGGTGACTGACTGACGTGTGAATGTACGTACACATGTACACATGGATGGCACTCGAGCAAGTTGGAAGGAAGGAAGCAGCTTCCTGGGTTGGATGACAGGGGTGGGTCATGAATTCCGCGTTCTTCGTCTTCCAAACCCGTGCTTGGACTGCAACCACGACAAATATCATGCACACATGTAGGTAAGTATGTATGTACATATGGAACATACTTTCATGTATCCGTTCTGACAGCTAGGCATCGAGGTAGCTGGCGGCACATCGACAACCACACCACCCGACCAGGCCATCGATTTGCCTTTTTGGCGTCCCGCGACTGAGATTTGACTGTCGTCGCAGTTAGGTCAACCATCACCCCCCGGGACCCTCTTGGACGAACGAACTACTGAGCCAGCCACGCGATCTTGCACACGCAAAACCTACGATCTCGTGTCGTAGAGCATGCGACTCGGTGCATGACACCTGCTTAGGCATTCGAAGCGTTGTCGCGCGACCGCTCCGTTGCGTTACCTGAAAAGCAGCGTTATTGCAACTGCGGGTTATGAGGAGCGCCTTGCTCGTCGTTGCTGTCGTCGTCGTACAGAAATTCACATATCGGGGCAGGTTGGATTGAAAGGGAACAGAAGAGCGCGGATTGGGTTTTCGGGGGATCCTGTTGAGGAGACGTTTCTTGTTCTTCGGCAGGGCAAAAAAAAAATAGAGGATTGGTTCGAGACGAAAGGAAGGAGGACGCGCAACTCCCCATCCATCTCTCTCTCTCTCTCTCTCTCTCTCTTGCTCTCTCTCTTTCACATATACACACATACGCACACACGTTCGTGCAAAACATACGCACACGCACACGCACACGCACACGCAGAGTAACGTGCCGATCCCGTCAACATGAGCTCCTCCACCCTCTCGGTTCCTGACCAAATCCGTCAGCTCAACGATGCGAGAAAACTCGTCCTGGGCGACGTGAATTACTACCAGAGCGTGGTCAGGGGTCTTCTTCCCATCATAGGACCCAATGCGCCGGTCGAGTTGCGACGATGGGGAGCCGAATTCCTGGCCGAGGCCTTCTCGACTCCTGCGCTGCCGAATGGGGAGAAGGAGACGATGCAGCTGTACGTGCTTGCGACGGTCGAATCGCTGCTGAACGAGAGGGAGGATCCGCAGGTGTTGCGCAGTGTGATACAAACGGCGGCGAGCATCTACCCGCTTGCCATGAGATGGATGTAAGTTTTTTTTCTTTCCTTCTTTTCCTTCTTCTTTCTTGCCTTTTTTCTTTTTCGTTTTCTTTTTTCTTGCAAACCCTTGTGGATAAAAAAAAGAAAAACAAAACAAGGGAAAAGGGGGGGGGAGTTGCACCTCACTATACAGACTTGGGACTAATCTTCGTCTGTTCATGGCAGAATAAACAATGGTTATGACACGGTTACCTGGGACAAGGTATTAAGTATCAAACAGACCATTTTGCGGTTATGGGAAAATGCTGTCCCTTCCGTCAAGATTTGCTGCATCAAGTTTGTTCAGCGCATTGTCCTGGCCCAGACGGTGTCTTCGGGAGCAGAATACAGAGTGCGTTGTGGTCTCGTCAACAGACAGTGTCGCCCGATATCTTATCTAACTTTTGTCGCAGCAAGCTGGAACTCTTGACATTTCGCTAGACAAGGTTCCGCCCAACCACCAGTCGCTCGATCCTCGGACTCTTGAAGCTGAAGCATCAGGTCTCCTGGATCGCATGCTCACCGTCCTGCAAGAGAGCACGTAAGTGTACATTCCTCTCTCTCCCTTTCCTTTGTTCTCGTAGCTTACGAAGCGCAGTGACGCCCTACTCATTGATGCCACGCTGAATTGCTTGTCAATACTTGTCCGGACGCGACCAGCAACATCGAATCGAATCCTAAACGCCCTGCTCAATTTCAATCCACTCCAACTAGCCAACTCGCCCTTAACGCCGAGAAACAGAGTCATGATCAAGTCCATGGAAAAGACGGCGCGCCTTTTGTTGATGCATCTCACAAAGCGAGACCCTCACAACCCCATAGTCCCACGCATACACCATCATGTCGAGCGTATGATGCGGACGGTGGCGGAGATTTTGGACGACTCCGGGAGAAAAAGACCCCTGGAGGTATCGCAACACGATGGGTATGATGCTAAACGCCAAAAAGTCGTCGAGACTCATGTGCCTCAGATTCCTCCACTTGGGCCCGGCCCTCATAGTCTGGCGGATATATTCACACTTGTCGCGCACCCTGGTCTGAAGTTATTCGACCTGTCGAACCTTCCAGCCGCAATGACGTCCAAGATTGCGGTGACGTCTCTGGCCCGCATAGACTCGAAATTGCTCGCCAAAGCGGTTGACGGCGTGCGGGGGCGACTGGCTGTCGTGGCTGAAGCGCCTGCCCCTGAATTGAATCCCAACACGGCACCGCTCGGTGTGGATGACGACGACGACGACTACGAACCAGACTTTTACCAGGCTGAAGACACGGAACAGCTCCTCAACAAGCTGGACGGGTCATCGTTGGCTGTTCCGGAACTTCCTACCTTGGATACGACTCTGGCGCTGACTTCCTTTAGTTTGCCGCAGCCAGCTCAGCTCACACCACAAACGGCATTGACCGCCGGGAATGGCACGGTGGCCAAGGTGGTGGAGATGATGAAATCATTAGAAGAACCCACGGCGAAGACACACAAGGCTGGATTCGTGCGGCTGGCAGCCAGCTCGGGAACCCGAGACGCGTGGATGACCATCCTGGCACGACTCGCCACACGGTCGACGACGGGACTCGAGGACAACATGGTTAAAGGTGAAGAAGAGGATGACGAAGGCGCACCATCATCATCATCATCATCATCATCATCCCGGCAGCGCTCGCTCAGCCACGACATACGAGATGTCCTGTATAACTACATTATGGAGGATTTCCGCAAACACATCGATGTGGCGGTGTCATGGCTTTGCGAAGAGTGGTACAACGACAAGATGCAGGCCCGGACGGGGGCAGGCGACCAGCCGCACAACTACGAAAAGACGGCGTTGCGGCTCATCAACGGCTTCCTCCCCTACCTGCACCCGCAGGACAAGGTGCTGACGCGGTTCCTAAGCGAGATCCCCGACCTGAACCGCAGCATGCTGTCTCGGGTCAAGGACATGTGTCGCGACCCAAGCGTCACGCAGCTGGCGTTGACAAGTCTGTTGTACCTGGCCATGATGCGTCCACCCGTCAAGGAGATTGCTCTGGATACCGTGCAAGACATTTGGACAGAATGTAAGAGCTGCGAGGACCTCATCCCCCCCCCTTTTCCTTTTTTTAAAAAAGAAAAGAAAAGAAAAGAAAACACTTTTTTCTTTTTTCTCCTTTCCCTTTCCTTTCCTTTCTTTTCCTTTGCCTTTAGTTCCTAGTCCTGTTTCATTCTTGTCTATTTTGCTTGTGATTCATCACACCCATGATGCTAACTCTCGTACGCAGTTGATGACGCACGACCCATGGCAAGCAAGTACCTCTCCAAATACAGGCCAGGCTTCGTCGAAGCCGCCGAAGCAAACGCCAATGGTGGTGAGACAAGGAGCGGACTGCCAGCAGCAGGGACCGCCATTGCGACGTGACGGAAAATGCATGTGGAGGTTGGATCTCTTTGCGACAGACACGGGTTTTGACGGAATTTTTCACAATAAAAAACGGTCCATCTTTTCTCTCTCTCTCTCTCTCTTTCTCTTTTTTTTTTATTTCTTCTTTGGGCTCCTTTGCGACGGGGACAAAGAAGTTGTATTTTTGTACGAGATTCCGAGCATATACTAGGCGTTGAACGTGGAAAAGAGACAATTGTCCTGCGGGCAGATTATGGATGCAATTCCCTCCCCCCCTTTTTTTCCCTCTCTTGTGTTGGATGTGCCCCTCTTGTCGTTGTTATTCTGTTGTGAACTGGAATGCTGCTTTTGTGCTCTTGTTTTGGCTGGTTGTACTTGTGACTCGGGCAGGCGCGGGCAGCATGAAAGCACGCGCGCCGGAAATTAAACGAGGCGGGCGTCGGCGGATGCGTCTGCTTGGGCGTTGCTCCCTTGAGGAAGTTGTTATTCATGCAGCCTGGTGGGACGGCATCGCGGTGCCGGGTCTGGCCGTTCTTGTCTTGTCTGTTCATGTTGTGTCTGGCCTGGTCTGGACTGTGGTGCCTTTCGTGGCATGTCCGTGCGCACTGTGCACTCTGCGCACTGTGTATACTGTGCGGTGAAAACGGCCGGGCGCACACGTCTTACATGTGCAATGCTCTCTTTGAACAAACTTAACGTTGGTTGGTTGGTGCAACACAGTATCTGAGGGGACGCGCTCCCATATATCCGTAGACGGTACCTTGAGCAGGTATGTACATTTTGAAGCGAATATTTGGCATTTCAATGCCGGATCATGATGAATTGGTTTCCTTTCCCATGTACCCCGTGCAGCGTGGCCGGTGCTGATGCTAATGCTGATGCTGATTCTTGGAGTCAGTGGAACCAGACAATCCACACCAAGCCAAACCAGGCAAGCGCTGGCTTTTTAAAACGCCTGCGCCACGGTTGCAGTATCGTGCTCTGATTGGCCGCTATGATCTCCTCGCACCGGTTTTTTTTTTTTTTTTTTTTTTCTTTTCTTTTTTCCTTTTTTGGACCATGCCTCTTTGTTTGTTCCTCTGGCATTCACCCAACCGCCACCAGCGCCATCCGAGGCGCAACAGTGGCGGCGCTGTGGCGGTGGAGGCTGCCGTCCGGGTGCTTCCGCTCACAGCCAGACAGCCAGACCAACTACACAAGGTTACCTAGGTACCTAGCCAGATGACCCCAGCAAGCCAGATCAGACATGGGCCGACCTAGTAACGGCGCAACCGGCTCTTGGTTCGACGAAAACACAACGGGCAGACGGTACCTTTTTACCTGTTCTTTTCCCTTGTTTTCCCTTGTCCCTTTTCCCTCTTTTTTCTTTTTCTTTTTTCTCTTTTTTTTTCTCCCATCTTTCTCTTTTTCTCTTTTCCCTTTTTTTCCCTTTACATCCATCTTCCCTTTCCGCCTTTCTCGTTATTCGATTCATTGCTCCTATTCGCTTTGCAGCTTTGCGACACTCCCTCGAGCGACTCCCGGAAACAAACAGGGGTCCACCGCTTGCTGTTCATCAGTCTCGACAATCCCGTCGACCTCTTCTTTGTCTGTCGGCGTCACTCCGCTCCAGTTCCTGAGCCTGTGCCTGGGCAGCGATCTGCCTTCCGCGGCACCCGGTGAATCGCCTCCAGTCGGTTCGTCATTCACCCATCTCTTGCTGGTCCGGCCCAAATGGCAGACAGCTCCTGTTTCGCCTCGAACTCCTCTGCCACGTATTGAATCGCCCCCTTGGATGATCCAAGAGGGGTTGTCTCTTGACATGCTCCGTCTTTGCTGACCTGGGTCTGCTCAGCTGTCCGCCATTGCATCCGCCCTTCTCTCCTCCCTCCCGACGGCCAGCGCGCGTTGCATCCCTACACGCCAAACAGGACATAGATGCCGCGGACGGTAACGACGACGCTGACACCTGCCTTGGGACGGGCCACACCGGACAGCCATGGACACCATGATGGCTTCGCGTCTGTCGCCCTCGCACGACGTCGCAAAACACGCCCTTGCTCGGACGGCCACCATCCGGAGCGTGCCGAGCTTCGAGGGCTGCGAGTCGAGTCCGGAGAGCAGGCGCAGTGTCTTTACCGGTAGTGTCGATTCCACTACTAGTGGATCGTCGGCTATGGGCGAGCATCACACCGGAGATGAGCAAGAGCAGCAAGAGCAGCATCAACGAGAACAACGAGATCAAGAACCAGAAGAACAACGAGAGCCACAGGAGCAGCAGCAGCAGGAGCAGCAGCAAGAAGAACAAGAAGAACAACAGGAACAGGAACAGGAACAGGAACAGGAACAGAAGCAGCAGCAGCAGCAGCAGCAGCAAGAACAACAACAACAAGAAGAAAAAGAAGAACAGCAACAACAATCAGAACAAAGACCGTCCACAAGGCTAAAACAGGATTCGCCCCTGAGCGAAGCAAACACGCCGAGTAGATGGAGCAGCAACGGCGTGCGCGCAGTAGAGCATTCGCCCCCACAGGACTCGTCGGCGGCACCAGAAGACGCAGAAAGTGGACATTGGGACTCTACTGTCGGAAAGGCCGGTCTGGGAAAGACGGGTCGTGTCATCAACAGGCTCGTCAGCGACAACGACGCCCTAAAGCGAGATATTCAGATCGAACGGTTACGAGCCGAAGAGGCGAAGCAGGCCGCCAAGTTGATCGAAGATAAGATGGATCGGATGATGAACGAGTACGAAAGCCGGTTGCTCGAAGCCAATGTCACAAAGGCTCTGCTTGCCCGAAAGGAGCGTCAAGTTGAGTCCCTGACCTCGGCGATTGAGCTGGAGAAGCGCAAAGCCCAGGCCGCTCAGCAGAGCGAAAGGTGCTGGAAGGAAGAGCTGGACGCGATCAAGACGAAGAGTACGATCCGGGTCGAGGAGGCAACGAGTTATGCCCTATTGATGGAAGGCCGCTACAATGCCATTTCCTCTCACTGGCGCGACCGGGGCGAGGAATTCAAGCGCACCGTTTCCAAGCTGAGAGGCGATATCAGCACCGTTGTCGACGAGCGCAAGTCCGATGACCACAAGATCACCACCCTGAGAGACTTGTGCGAACAGCAGGACAACAATATCAAGGAGCTACTTCGCGAAAAGGAAAAGATTGCGCGCCTCTTTGAAGAATACAAGAAGACGCAGGAAGACGAGCTCCGAGACATCAAGACGAGTGCGAAACAAAGACAGGAAGAGCAGGAGAAGCAACTGCACGAGGCTAGAGAAACTCTGCACAAGCTCAAATGGGCCCTGAATGTAAAACAGAATGTCAAGGACGCTGAATGAGCTAGTCTCATTCTGCCAGACACGACTTGCTTCCAAAAGAAAGAAAGACAGAACAACAACAAATTTACAGGCACTTTATCTAGAGGCAAAAAGATACGAGACAAAGGCGCCAGCAATGCCAGCACCAACGATTAGCCGTCGCATACAAGGTTGCTTCCGAAACCAAACCTTTGTATTCTCTTCTTTTTACGCATGCATTTGCTCCAACCAGCTATCCATGACGCACGACGAGCGAAAGTCTGCCGATTCCTCATATACCTCTCCAACGAATCACCAACGCCGCCCTTCGTGCTGGAGGTCTACCCAAGCGACGAACATTGCAATACCTATCTTCCCCCCTTGGTTCTACCAACCTTGTCTTGTTTTAGCAGCATAGATGACTATATATCCGGCATGACGGAACAGGATCCTACGCGCTTGCTCAGAAGGCGATGGGACAGGATGTGGCGCATGGGTGTAAATTTGTGATTTTGTGATTTTTTTTTTTGCTCTTGTTCTTCTCTTTTTCTCAACTCACAAAAAAAAAAGAAAAAAAGGAACTGAAGAAAAAAAACTGTTTTCCCGTCTGATTTGGTGCAGATTATTCACGATGCAGATGATATGGGACTGTGTTTTTTCCCTTCTTTTTTCTTTCTTCCTTTTGTCTTTAATTTTTTTTTGTTCTTTTTTTTTTATATGCCACGTGGTCTATTCTTCTCTTCTTACAAGTTTCGAAAAAAAAAGGGACATACAAACGCGCGAGAGCGGATAGAGTGCGCGTTGCAGGAGGGGGAAGGCACGGGGAATTTCTCCTTTTACTACTTTAGTATATTGAAAAGCCGGATGCCGTTTTTATGACGAGTTTTTATGACGAGTTCGTTGTGTCCGGCCCCTACGCGTTCCCCCCCTCCCTCAACGCTGCGGCGCGTCTTCCGTGAATATTATATATCATTCATCCCAATTTAACGATGCCTGCCTGGCCGACACCCGCGACATCTGCCTTGCACCTGCACGCAGCTGCCAACCGGCCGCCCGCCTAGGCAGATCAATACCTGCACATAAACAACCATTTCTCCCGCCTCCTCCTTTGTCCTCGGTTCTCTTCTCTTTTCTACCAACTATACACAGGCGTCGGAGGAGGTCACCACGGTGGTCCGGACCGGAAAGAGAGGCAGCGGACGGCCGAGAGCGTGGACGACGCAGACTGACGCAGCCTTTTCTTCTTTTAGTAACAAGTAGGTACCCATCTCAACAGGCTGAGCCAAGTATCGGATCGTCAACAAGAAGACTAAACTTTGTCATGTCGAGGCAACTAGTTCTCGCTCAGAAAGCAACTGCTGCCCGAGGACGCGATTTCCTCCGCACCTTCCGCCACGGACAAGTTTTGATGGTGCAATTCTGTGGGTAGTGACTGCCAAGTACAGCAGTGATGAACGGTTTCTTTCTTGTTCCTTCCTCTTCCTTTTGCTAATTGTGATTTGGAAACCTAGCTCAATTTGAAAGTTCCGTCTTCCTGCTTTTCCTTTGGCTTTTCGTTCACCTCACTCTTCTTTTCTATCGTTTCTCGTCACGTCTTTGCAATTCACTATCTCGGGTTCCCCAAGCACATCAAGCTCCCTTTTATACAGCAATTTCTCGATCCAACAGAAGATCCACCATGGAACACGGCGCCGGATCATTGACCGATTTTGTCTACCAGCTTGTAGAATTCTACGTGGCGTGTAACCCTCCCCTTTCGCCATCTGGGGTGCAGCAATTCATGCAGGAGCTGGAAAACGCGCCTTTCCAAGTAAGTTTCGTCTTGTGTCCAAGTATACGCTATGACCGTTCCTAAGCCGTACCCAAAGAAGGAAGGAAACAAGGTTGTCGAGATCCTCTATGAAATGAGGGGCCCGTGGTTCAAGGTTATCACTTGTCGTGTCTTCAAGGCCGAGGTTACCGATGCTATCAAGACTCTCCTAGCTGCAATAACCGAGGAGAACACTGTTCCCTTGGAACAACCAGAAGAGTACCGTGGCCGTCTTGCGGACGTCCACACAACGTCTCACACTATTCCTTGGTCTGCATTTCCGGTGTTGGCCTGCCACACCGAGTTTCTTCGATGGGAATTCCCAGTCACGATGCAGGACCTAGCCTTCAAAGCTACCTGGCCGCCAGATTCGGAAAACTTGGTTTTCAACCTTGGAGAAATGCTCCATATGCAGTCACATCTCGACGGCTCTCAGACAGAGAATCCCAAAGTGGACTCTCTTGCTCCTCTCCTGGGCTGCATGGTTTCAAGTAACTTGCGCGAGACTATGCTGTACATTGGCACAAATAACAGTCGTGAAACTCTGGACAATGCTCAAATAATTCTCGACATTCTTTTCAACCTTACAGTAAAGCCATCTTGGCCCCATGAGTATTGTATCGCACCTTGGCTAATTCATTGAAACAGGCCGTGGCCACGACGACACAGCATATCATCTACACACCGGAATCTAAAGAGCAGCTATTCTGTTATAAGTGGCTCCTCCATATCGGGCTTGCCACTCGCACCTTTCCACAGCTTCCCACAGAGGATGTTGAGAGGCTTAGATACGCAGTCTCCATACGGGCAGTTTCCCAGGGCCCCCAAAAACGGCAGGCTTCGTACCGAAGACACGGCGGGCTCAACGCACAGAACGTGAGTAGAGATGCAGCGTCCAAAAATTGTCTCAGCACTTTGTTTCTCCAGCGCAAATATCCTCCGAAGAGGGAGCAAAAAAGTAGTCCCAACTGTGAAATAACGGTTTCAACCAACTCCACTTCTCCCAATCTCGATTCTTTTCAACATACTACGGTAAGCTGTCCTTCGCCTCCTGAAAGTGAGCAAATCGAGTCATACTCAGACTCTGAATTGCGCATTGGAATGGACGAGCTTCTCCTCTTTGACATGGATGACCTTTCTCAGAGTGGCAATCAATCTCCGGCGCCGCAACACGTCAATCAGCCAAGCTTGGTTTCTCTGTTGGACGACGATCCGCCAGCAAACCTCGTTTTGTCTATATTGGAGCCGAACTCACCAGAGTCAAAGCTCAACGAGGCAAGGCTACCCTCCATATGGCATATCCTATTGTGCGTTCTGCAAACACGTGCTAACAAATTTTTCGCGTGTTAAAGATCCAAAACCATCGAAGCAGGCCGCATGTCATAAAGCTATTAGAGGAGCACGTGGTTTCACTATGGCCCTTCTTGGAACAGTGCCCCGGCTTCGTGACGGTTCGTCTTCAATTTGGGCGCTTCTACCTCACAGATCTCAAAAGCGCGCATGTAGACATTGGCTCTGGGCCGTATCGGACGATGGCGGATCTTCGTAGGGAACTAGAAGCCGTTGAGCGAGAACGAATCGGCTTCTCGACAATCTTGTCTGGACTTAAATCTGACGCGAATCTACTCGTGAATTACCCGACATCTCCGTGGGTTTATCTTGAGGAAGACAAGACCTGTCAGATACAATGCACACTTGACGAGAAACAATTGAGCATCGATGTTGACGCCACCACATTTGACTTCAGCTGCCGCGGACCATGGTCTGAGTTAGCCTGCACCCTTGTACATTGCGTGCACCAGGCCTGGGATTTGAAGTTGGCTGTCAACCACTCTAGCAATCTCAACATATCTGCAGCTCACCAAACCGTTGGACAAGCCATCGCAAACTCGCTCCAAATCAGGTTTGTGCCACGGTGACTGTTGCCGCAGATTTTCATGATGTGCTGTCCCGGAGACTAATCATGATGATAGGACTGATGTAAATGGCACGCCTATTTTCGAGCTGATAGCAAGTGGAGACGGGTGGTTCGTTGAATCGGTTCGGACTCGGCACACGACCCGATTTAAATCGACTCAAACGCCTGGCAGTATTCTGACCGTCGCAAAATTCCAGACACTCAGGCCAAGCGAGGAGAAGAGCAAACGTCGGAGATGGACAATTCCAAAGAATGCCAGCTCCAAAGGCCCTCACCCGGAGTCGTGGCTCGAAGCTTACGTATCCGCATCAACACTGGACGCCATGCTGGAAGAGAACGTCAACCTTGCGCTTGGCGGACGATTGCCTTGGGATGTCAGCCAGCAACACGCTATCTGCGACGGCCTTTTTGAGCCGGCACTCGAGACAGTTGCACGGCTTGACGACGTTGGAAATAACAACGACAACGGAATGTCTGGCGGCAAGCTTGACTTTAATGACTCGGTGGCTGAAGCAAGGGAACGGAGTGGGCAACCCAAGGAGGAATTTTGGTGAGCAGTGAACAGCGAGCAGCGAGCAATGAGCAGTCAAAGGGAAACGACACGACAAGGTGAGAAGGAACTCTGGAACGTGGACAACCTAGTGAGAGGCTTCGGAAGCCAGGGAGCATTAAGAAGAAATGGGCGCATGTATCAGTGCAGCTCCTGAATGATTGTAAAATGACTTTGCAGGAAGTGGCTTAGCTAAACAACCCTTGCCATCTTCTTTGAGCACATCAACGCACAGCAGCATCTATACCTAAAAAAAAAAAGAAAAAAAAAGAATAAAATTATAATTAAAACCAAACAAACCAACATTTCTCACTAAAGACTCTTGTACGCTCATGTGGCGGAAATACGATTCAAAGGTCCTTCTGTCTCGGATGCTTGGGGCCGGAGTCCTAGACAATTGATGCTTGGCGATGTGTTGAGGCACGGACCAGTCGGACACTCGGCAGATTCGGCAGACTCGGCGATAGGCAGTGAGTTTGAGCGGCACGACTGGGAAGATGGAGAGACAAAGGCTGCTTCGACGCGAGAAAATTCATCGACTGGAGGTATAATGCGCTTGTAACACGGCTTTTTTATTTTTTTATTTTTTTTCTCCCTTCCTCCCCCTTTTTTTCGCAGACAGTCCTGATAACTGCACGAGGCTGCATGCACATGGACAGTCCACTGCCACGACCCGGCAGCGAGGAGGATGACTCCGACGCTGCTCCGACGCTGCTGCGGATCATTAGGCGGCCGCTCTGCTCCGGGGTAAATGGTGGGGCCGGCACGGGCTGCGGGAGGCGGGGGCCCGGTGCAGCCGAGATGTGGCAAGTAGGTAGCCCGGAGTACGCCGACGGTGGAGGGGCTTTTGTGTGTGCTGGTGATGCTAGCTAGTGGCTGGTGGCTGGTGAGGGAGTGGTGGGTTGCACCGAGAGAGGAGATGGCGGGTGCTGGGTACTGGTACTTGGGTAGGTACTCAAGGTACCTACCTACATGCACATGTGCAGCGCAGCGCGGCATGTCGTGTCTCATTGGGCGCACATGACGGGTCCAGTCATGCATGAGCTGCGCGCTGAGACACGGTTCTTCAGTGCTACCCAAGGGCCGGAGATATGCCGTGACACAATGTGGCTGTGCATGGCCCGCCTTGGGTCCTTTTGTGCGTCAAGCCATCAACCCACATAGCACAGGCACGGGCCCCATCACCGGTCCATCCGTCGTTCCTGGAACCTTCAATTTCTGCCATTGTCCTCGCTCGCCACTCGACTTCCGGCCGGCATGTCTGGCTTCTTCTCTTGAAGAGACCATCGCCGCCTTGTCCCTCTTTTTTTTTTTTTTTCTTCTCTTTTCTCTCTTTTTTCTCTTTTTTTTCTGATACCCGTCTGGACACCGTATCGACTGGCCTGCGCGCGCGTCAAACCACCACGATGGCCTTCGGGATTCTCGAGCCTCGCGGCGACGAAGTTGTTCCAGGTGCAAACAGAGCCCCCCTCTTTTTTTTTTGGAGATTGGATTGGATTGGATTGGATTGGATTGGATTGGATTGAATCGGACTGACCGTCGTCGTGGTTGGGGGAGCCGCAGGCACGACGACCTACTTTGACGATCCAAACCGTCCTCGGGAAGCAGCGGGCGGTGAACAGCTGAAATGTGACCGCCGCGGAGCCGTCCCCATCATTCTCGTACGTCTGCCATGGTCTCGGATGCCGTGCCCTGTCCTGCCAAACTGACAATGACGCTCGCTTCTTCTCCGTCGACCAGGTGCCGCAACCGTCCGACGACCCCAACGACCCTTTGAACTGGCCGCTATGGAAGCGCGACCTCATCACCTTCATCCTCTGCCTGGCCGCCATCCTGGCCACGGCCCTCGGCGCCATCCTCGCCTCCAACACCCTCGTCATCTCTGCCTGGTACACCGAGAGGCTCCCCAATGTGGCTGGCCTGACGGGCTACTACCTGCTCGGGGCCGGCTGTGCCGCCGTCTTCTTCGTCCCGTCCGGCCGCATCTGGGGCAAGCGACACCTGTTCCTGCTGGGCATCATCATCGTCATCTTGTCCAGCGCGTGGGCCGGCGCGGCGGGCAACTTTGACCAAAGCAAGGACCCCGAGTTCTCCTACCTGCAGTCGGACGCGCAGAGGGATCACTACCGCAGCCTCAGCGCCGCACGAGTCTTCCAGGGCGTGGGCACGGCGCCGTTTGAGAGCCTGCTCAACGCCGCCGTCGGCGACCTGTACTGCGTCCACCAGCGCGGCATCCGCATGGCCTTTACCAACCTGGCCGTCTTTGGCGGCGCCTTCTTCACGCCCGTCGTCGTGGGCAAAATCACCCACACCATCGGCTGGCAGTGGACGTTCTACTTGGTCGCCATCTTCTCCGCCGCCGTCTTCCCTGCCGTCTTCCTGTTCTGCCCCGAAACGGCATACCGCCGCGAAGCCAGATACAATACGGACGGCATTTTCGACGAGGAAAAGTTCGCCTCGTCGACCAAATCCGACGACCCCGTGGATCCGGAGCCGGAGCCGGAGCCGGCGGGCGTGGCGACGACGACGACGACAGTAACCGCCGCCGCTCGTCGACGCGGTTTCGTCTTGTTCCCCAAGACGTCGGCCATGCAACCCATCGGGGACGCCAACACGGCCCCCAAGACCTTTGTCGAATCCATGTCGCTCTTTGACGGGAGAAAAACGCACGAGCGCTACTGGGTCCTTCTCTTCCGCCCGTTCCCCCTCGTTCTGAACCCGGCCTTTATCTGGGGCTGCCTCATCCAGGGCACCATGATTGGCTGGACCGTCTTCATCGGCGTCATCGTCGCCATCATGTTCATCGGGCCGCCCTTTTTCTGGGGCGAAGAGAAGACGGGCTACACCTATCTCGGGCCCTTCTTGGGCGCCGTCGTGGGCTTCATCATCTCGGGACTGCTGGCCGATCCCTCGGCCCGGATGCTCACCCGACGGAACGGGGGCATCTACGAGCCCGAGTTCCGCCTCGTGCTCGTGCTGCCCATGCTCATGACCGCCGGCGTCGGCCTCTACGGCTTCGGCTTCACCTCGGACCGTCTGCTCTCGGGCCAGTACTCGTACGTCGTGCCCCTCGTCTTCTTCGCCTTTGAGGTCGGCGGCATGGTCATTGGCACCGTCGCCAGCTCGCTCTACATTGTCGACGCGTACCGCGACCTGACGGTCGAGGGATTCACCCTCATGATCATCTTCAAGAACATCTTCAGCTGCGTGCTCACCTTTTACGCCTACGACTGGATCATCGGCGGGGGCTTCGAGAAGGTGTTTTTGATCGTGGCCTCGCTGCAGATGGCCATTTGCCTGTTGACGATACCCTTGTGTAAGTCTGTCCCGCAAGCAGTTGGCGTGACGTGCGCTGACAAGCCGGTAGGGATTTTTGGAAAACGGATACGGGCCTTTTATGCTCGAAACGACCTCCTTGCGCTCACGCGGCTGCGATGAGCGATGCGCGCACGCGACTGCGACGAGTGATGCGCACACACAGTGACGGCTTGACTGTCGGAATGAATTTCTATTTCCTTTTCTTCCTTTTTTTCGCGTTTTATATATATCTATTGTTTTTTTTTTCATTTTCTTATTTTCTTATTTTCTCATCTTCTCATCTTTTCTTAGTTTATTTTTATCCTTATTTTCTTCCTTTTGATAGTTTTTCCCATCTTTTTTATTCCTTTCCTTTCTTTTATTTATTCTCTTTCTCAGTCTATTTTCACCCGTTTTTATAATTCTTCTTGTCCTTTCCAGTTCTCCTGGTTTCCGACCTTGATTTCCTTTTCTACCCGAGCAAAACCCATATGATATCCCAGAGAATGAACCTCGTCAAGGCGGCATACGGCAGCAGCTGGCTGGTCTGGTCGGCGTCGGGTCTGCTCGCGACGTTTGTCAGGTTGAGTCTCGACTGTGCTTGGCGCGTGGACCGGTGAGGTTGTTATATAGTGCCGGTAATGGAACTAATTGTGCTGTGCTGTGCTGTGCTGTGTTTTGAATCATCTTATAAATGTACTATACGGGTGCTGTACCTGTATGATGGGTATATACCGTGGTAGTTGCTCCATTGGACCAAAGGAGGATGCACATCCTGAGATGTGCCGCTGCTTAAACCCTGCAGGACATGTATATACGTGTCTTACGAATGTATTAAGAGTGTTGACAACATATCACAAGTGTTGTAATGCCATGGATTCGATGGCTCAGCATCTCAGTTGCCCCAATCAGGTGCCGTGGTACGACGGTAGAGATAGAAGCCCGTACATGTGCCTTGACTACCTCATATCCACGATACTACCCCGTGCCCGCGTGCATCAGCGCTGACCAACAGGACTCGTCCAGCAGCGCCTCATGCCCGCCTGCCGTGACCATTCGACCGCAGTACACGACGGATATGCCTCCCTCGGGTCCGTCCCGTCCATGCAGCTCGAGTGGGCTCCGGGCTCGGGCATCTCCCCCCCCCCCTCTCGGGTGTATACCGTGGCGCGTCCGCCCATCTACAGCTTCACCTTGGGCTCCTCCCCGTCCGGCAGCAGGAAATCAGGATACGCGAGCGCGGAGGCGCCCATGGAAGCGCCGCCCTGGCGTCTCCACGCGCCGCCGTCGACGACCAGGACGTGGCCGTTGACGTGCGACGCCGCCGAGCTGAACAGGTAGACGGTCGCGTCGGCAATGTCCCGGACGGTACCCAGACGGCCGGTCGGGATGGACCGCGCGTGGCTCCTCAGGGCGGCCTCGTCGGTGCTCACCAGCCGGGCCGTGCCTTCGGTGTCGGCGACGGCGCCCGGCGAGATGACGTTGCTCGTCACGCCGCGCGGTCCGTACTCGAGCGCCACCGAGGCCATGAGCGAGTCGACCGAGGCCTTGGCCGCGGCGACGTGGCCCTGCATCGGCATGCCCGTGTAGTGGAACGTGGCCGAGACGTAGATGATGCGCGCGTCGGGGCTGCGCAGCAGGTGCGGCATCGTGGCCTTGATGGTGTTGAAGGTGCCGAGCACGTCAATGTCCATGACGGCCTTGAAGGCGTTGGGGCTCATGGCCTCCATGGAGACGATGAAGTTGCCCGCCGCGCCTGCACTGCGTCGAGGTTGTTATTTTTTTTTTTTCCCCTCCTCAACTTTAGCTCCGTCTTTTTTCCTGGAGAATTTTTTTTTTTTTTAAAAAAAAAAGTGAAAAAAAAAAGCGGTCCGACTTGAAAAGAAGATGGCCGTCTTGCGTGCATCAAGAAAACTCACATGACGAAATCGATGCCTCCCAGCTCTTTGGCGCATCTCTCCGCGGCGGCTTGTAGATTCTCCACCTAGAAAACCGGACCAGCGACAGGATCGCATGGCCGAGGTCAGAAAAGCTCTCCTTTTCCCCTTCAAGACTTTCTCCTCATCCCCAGCACACGAGATGAGCAGCCCCCCCTCCCTTCAGCATCTAGTCTCGACTGCAATACGCAAAAAAATCCTCTCACCTTGCGGACATCACACCCGCCAATCCCAATGACCTTGGCTCCCGGCCGCGCCGTGGCAATGTCCCTGGCGGCCGACTCCGTCTTTTCCACGTTGCGTCCTATGATGCATGCGTTGGCGCCGAGCCGGACGAGAGCCCGCGTCTGCATGCTGCAGATGGTACCCGCGCCGCCCGTCACGAAGACGACGCGGCCGTCTGTGGGCGGGGTGTCCCTGTCAGCAAACGCGAGAGCGGACCAAGGACCGCGGGAAGCGGAAAGGGGAGAGGAAGAAATCGCCGTCGTGGTCCGCTTCCGGGAGGGACTCGGCGGCGGCGGCGGCGGCGGCGGCGGCAGTGATTGCAGATGGCATCCGGAAATCGCGTGGCCATGGGCGGCAACAAATGAGATGGAAACGTTGTGGGCACAAGTACTCAACTGAAAAGACCATCTCTCCAGACGGGGCTGAGGTAGCGCGACTCGGAGACCGGCATCGGTGCGTTTTCTTTTTTCCCTTTTTTGTACAGAAAAAAAAAAGAAAGAAAAACTTCGCGAGTTGGTGTTGAACAGACACTGCGTCGTCGAGGGGTCGAGGTTGGAAAGACGGAGGCGAGCAGCCTCGGCTCGGCTCAGGGACGGATATTTGTGGGGCTTGCATCCGGGGAAGTGGCCCGACACTCGACGATATGCATATGCGCTTATAGGCATACATGGTGTATGTACATATCATTGGTACATACCTTGTACATATAATTACTGTCAACATCTTCCTTCCTTGCATCATCTCCGGGTCGCCAGCCAGCCACATCGTCCATCATGGCTCCGGACGGATTGTATGCGATTCAAGGGCCTCTGGCGAGGTAGATGGTCGTCTAATTTGGGCCACACGGACGCGTTGCGACTGGCTCGATCGAGTCTGCACTGCACAATGGCAACAAAGCTCCCTTCCGGACAATTCACATTGCATGCTCGTGCTCTAGTCTGTACATGTACTCGCTAAACCGAAAGTGGAAGAACAGCTTCATCAGGATCCTTACTAGATCGTGCCCCAGTCCAACCGCCTAGGATGGTGATGAATATGACCACATCGGCTGGCATCGGGCTCGGCCAACAGTACTCATGTCTCAGGCCCAAGCAACAAGAAACGGGGGGAAATTGCGCTCCGGATTGACGTGTTGTTCTCAAATGTAGAGTTAAATAACAAGGGTCTCCTCCCACAATGCAATACGCTGGAATGCGCCATTTACTCGGTGGTCTATTTTTTTTTTTGTCCAACCCCACCATACCAAGCAAGAATGCAGATACGAGAGAAAGAAGGAAAAAGAATGAGAAAAAGAATGAGAATAAGAAACAAGAAACGAAAAGAAAGAAAGAAGGAAAGAAAGAAAGAAAGGAAGGAAGGAAGGAAGGGAGAAGCAATAGAGAGCCGCTTGGAGCCGTGTGACGGGCGGAGCTCCCCGCCATATAGGCGCTAGTCCCGATTTGGTAAGAGGGGCATTGCGGCGTCACAAAAAAAAAAAAGGTCTTGGAGGGGCTTGATTTTTTTTGATTTTTTTTTTCTCATGGTCCTGTTCATCTCGAAGTGGTCATGCAACGCCATTGCGACATTGAGCCTCACGGATGAGAGTATCTTTGGCTCTCGACGCGTTGGATTGTGCTGCTTCCGGAACTGCGCGAAGAGAAGAAAAGAAAAGACAAGAAAAGACCAGAAGAGACAAGAAAAGACAAGACAAAGAGAAAAATGACCACGTCCGAGGTCCCCAAGACCTGCAAGGTCATCACCGCAGAAACCATTGCAAAGGGATTCCTGGCAGAGGTCAGGGAGACATTGACCAAGGTCCAGGGAACCAGTCCCCGGAAGCCGACGCTGGCGGCGTTCCTGGCCAATGGAGATCCCGCCGCCATCAAATACGCCGAATGGTCGAAAAAGACGTGTGAGGACAAGTGAGTAGCGGTCCGTTTGTTCTGTCATTTCTTCTCCCGTCGCGGCGTGTATGTGGCTGGCTGGCTGGATGGCTGGATGGTTTCCTGGTGAACTAATCCGTCTTGCTTCTTGCAGTGGCTTCGAATTCGATCTCCGCACCGTGGACAAGGATCTGCTCGAGGGGGAAATCATGAAGGCCAACGACGACGACGCCATCGACGGCATCATCGTCTACTACCCAATCTTCCCTCAGAACCCGTCCCACGACAAGTACGTGCAAGAGACGGTGGACCTGTCCAAGGACGTCGAGGGCATGCGGCACAAACACCTGTACAACATGTACCACAACATTCGCTTCCTGGACCCGCCGGAAAACCGCAAGAAGTCTATCCTGCCCTGCACGCCGCTGGCCGTTGTCAAGATCCTCGAACATCTCCAGATTTACAACCCCATCCTCGCGCCCGGAAACCGCCTTTTTGGCAAAACCGTCACCGTCATCAATCGATCCGAAGTCAACGGGCGTCCCCTCGCCGCTCTTTTGGCCAACGACGGCGCCAAGGTCTACTCTGTGGACATAACGGGCGTGCAGCTCTTCACTCGCGGACAGGGCATCAAGAGCCCGAGACATCAGGTCCAAGACAAGGAGGGTTGGGGCCTGAAGGAATGCCTTCCGTTCAGCGACGTCGTCATCGGCGGAGTCCCCGTCGAGTCGTTCAAGGTGCCGACAGAACTCATCCGCGAAGGTGCCGTATGCATCAACTTTTCTTCTTACAAGAACTTTGACGGGCCTGCCATCAAGGAGAAGGCGTCCATTTATGTTCCTTCAGTCGGCAAGGTCACCATAGCCATTCTGCTGCGCAACCTGGTGGTAAGCACCTCAGCCCACTCAAGATGATGATGATGATGATGACGATGACGATGACGATGATGATGATGATTATGCGATTATCCCCCCCCCCCCCTCTTCTCCCCCTCTCTTGGCATGCACATAGACACTAAATCATGACAGCGCTTGATTGCGAACCGTCCGTCCAAGGATGAGGTAGACAAGGGGTTGCTTCAGGCTAAGACAGAGGCCTTTGCTGACGACTGATGCGGATGATTCTTTTTTTACTACCCTTTTTTTACTACCTTTTTTACACTACTTTTTTTTGTTTTTTTCGTGGATCGCAGCCCATCCTTCATGGCGAATTTAGTGAATATAGAAAAAAACTTGAACAAAACATCTCGGCCCAGTCTCTCGCCAAGTTTATTTCTTTCTTGTTTGTTTGTTTCTTTTTGTAAAAAAAAAAAAAAAAGAAAGAAAGAAAGAAATAGACGCTTGTTGGTCCATCAGACTTGGTGGGTCTTGTTGTCTTTTATCGACCGCTACTACACAATGGCGGTCTGGTGTGTTGGTTGGGAGCGGCAGCGCAGGCCGGGGAGACGACGGGGGAAAAAGTGAAACTATACCTTCTGACAAGGGTCGATTCCACCGCCAAGGAGCAACGTGTGCAAGCTAAGCGGACAAGGGAGACGTCGCAGTTCCCGCGCCCCTCTCGAACCCCAGGACAGAGCGTGTTGTCTGTGTGCGTTGTTGTTATTTTTTATCCCGCTCAAGGTGGACGACTCTCCGGAAGGACAAAAATCGCTCACGAGGACCAGCTGGCGGAGCACGAGTGCTTGCGGCTCCCCTCAGTGTGCTGCACGAGCGGAGAGGCGCGTCTTTTTCTGGTGTCTCTGTGACTCATGTCTTTGGTACCTCCTGATCAAGACAGCCGGTATCCAATGAAACGGCAAAGTCCGGGGCTCATGAATGTTTCTCGTGTCTCATGGGCGCATTCTCGACCGGCAAGCCTGCGGCAGGAGCTCCCATTAACTGTCAGCTCGAGGTCCCAGCGGTTCACACGTTTACACATCATACATACATATGTATGTACGTATGTATGTACATATGTATGTATGCATGCACAGGACGACGTCGCCCTGTTACCAAAAGCCTAGGTGGGTACAGTTTTGTCACGATGAACAGTCGTTCAATTGCAATAGTTGCAGATGTGTTTCATCAACAAGAGGCGCAAACGCACAGAATGGCCTGGACGACCTCCCTTGTGCCATGGCGGGTGGGAGAGAGGAGCAATTCGATGTCCTTGATCGGCGATTTCTGACTTTGGCTGGAAAAGTTTCGACCTGCTGGGTCGTTCGTCGCGTGGCATTGAGGGGAACCGGTGGGCATACATGTACATGTTAAGTACACACATATGCATGTCTGGGACAAGTTCACGTTTCTGCCCAATGACCATGCGTCTCACGGGCCGCGGGTCGCGATTCTCTTTCTCGGTCAAAGCAAAAGGCTCCGTTGCGGTGGGAGGGGGGGCGGACGGCGGACGGCGAGAAGGAATGAAGGAATGAGTCGGTATTGCCTCATCCGACACCTGGTTGGTTCGTGAGGAGAAACGCTTGGCGATGGCGGGAATTTGCAAAATACGAGTTTGTCGCTTTGGTAGCCGTGGTGAGCGGTGGAAGCTTTGAGGGGCGGTAAAGACATCACGAAAAAGCGGCAGGGAAAAAAAAAAAAAAGGTGGTGGTTCAGGCAAGGGGGGGAAAGGTGACATGGAGTTGATGCAATGCAAATGCATGCGAAGGCGGCAGTCGTTTGCCGGACATCAGCCACAGCCAAGCGACATGGGCTGCTCGGCCCGGCCCAATCAGAGCGCAGGATATCGTCAAGTTGCCACGCAGGACGCCACGCAGGACGCCACGCAGGACGCCACGCGCGCGCACACATGTCCAACGCCGAACGTTCTTGGGAGAGAGTTTGACGACGGGACGACGACGACGACGACGACGACCGCACGACCGCGTCCTCCAAAGCTCTCTCAACTGCTACAGGTCTGGTAGCTTTGCGGATGGGAACGGCAACTGACCTCCTTACCACAGCTTTGCCCTCTTCGCGGCTCTTCCATCGCGTTTCCGTTCCCATTCCCATCGCAGACCCGGCTGGATTCGACTGGACCCGACCCGACCGGACCCGACCGGACTCGACCGGACTCGCTCTGCCCAAGAGTTCGGCCCGGCCGTTCCAGATACACATGCGTGCGTCATTTCCAAGGTTTGCTGACCGACGACTGACCGCCAGGCCGAGCCCCTCTCCCTGGGCGCCGTGCTAGGTGGTGGTGGTGGTGCTCCCTGACACGAGTCACGAGCCCCCCCCCCCCCCCCCCCGGCGCGCGTTCCAACTCGAGCGTTTTGGCAGCACTCAATTCAAGAAACGGAAGACAAAGACAACATGCCGGATTCCCCTCCTCGAGCCGTGCGCTTCTCTGGCGCCGAGGAGGATGATGCGCAGGCGGGGGACGAGTCTGGAGCAGGAGAGCAGTCCGTGGTCGTCAACGACGTCGATGCCGATCACTCGTCTCCTGGGTCCGAGGAAGACCCCAATGCGGCCGAGCGGCAAGACGAACTCGGCTCCATGAACCTATACGTGGAAGCGCCCCCGGCGCAGGCCACCGACCATGGCGGTCCAGCTCTGCCAGAGACGGTCGTCGTCGACGGTGGTGGACGGCCACCGCAGAGGCCGCTGGCTCCCGCCCGAACCCCCTCGAGCACGTATAATCCGGCCACGTCCCGGAAACCTCGCCCTGTGCAGCAGAACCAGCCGTTTGTCGAGCAGATGCGGTCGTCTTCGAAAACACGGCTGAGGCAGAGCGAGAGTAGGTTCCGGGCGCAGGAACGAGCCTATGTCCAAAAGCTGCGGCACGATGCCGGGGGCGAGTACTTCACGCCGTTCCAAGGACTCAACGGAAACGACTCGGACTCGGAAGGGGAGACGCCCTCGTCCGAGGGTCCGTTCGAGGATCGCCTCGACCAGGAAACCATCATGTTCTACGGCTACGACAACCTCCAGCCCACCGAGGAGGATGTCAAGGACCCGGACTGCAAAGAGAGGCTCGAATGGTACGGCATGCTCGAGGCGGTCCTGACGGGGGACGTGGTGCGGCAAGAGAAGAAGCGGCTGATTGGGGCCTCGGATCAGGAGGCGAGCTTGACGGTGCACAAGGCAGAGCTGTGGCTCGGCGTCCGGGCCAAGACGTGCGGGCGGCAGATCCCGGTGCAGAAGCGAATGGTGGAGGAGGCCCGCAGCACCATGGACAAGCTGCTCGACGAGATCATTGCGTTCGAGGTCAAGGGGCAGAGCGAGGCCGGCAAGCCGCCGCACGAGCAGGTCAAGGACATTGTCAAGACGATTGAAAAGTGCGAGAGCCTCTACCCGTCGTGGAACTCGCTCGAGGCCGAACACAAAAAGGCGCAGTCGCCGGCGTTCCGCGAGGCCCACGACGCCATATTCGCGTGGTACAACACCAACAAGCTGATCAACACGGAGCTGTCCATCCTGAAGAAGTGGGTCGGCAACGAGGAGCTGGACTTTGCGCGGACGAAGCTGCGGTCCCCGGCCGTCGACGGCATCACGAGGGACGAGACGTCCTTCCTGGACAGGCTGATGAAGGAGGACGGGCTGCAGTCCCTGTACGACGACGACCCCCAGAACCCCCGCAAGGGCATGCTGTGGCCCATCTCGTCCATCATCAGCAAGGTCAAGGAGACGCTCATCCACAACTCGGCGCCGTTCCAGAAGCGCCACCTGCCGCCGTACCTCGAGGAGCTGCTGACGCTCATCAGCTTCCCGTCGCGGCTCATCGAGGAGATCACCAAGACGCGTCTCGAGTACGTCAGGCGGGTCAGGGACGCGGCCCAGCAAAACTCGATGATGCAGGACCAGATGATTTCGCAGTTCCAGGTGCTGCTCAAGTTTCTCGTCCGGATCAAGGACGAGTACCTGGCCATCGAGAGCCCCGAGCCCGGCTGGGACCTCCCGCCGTGCCTGGACGAGTCGTTCGACCACGTGGCGCGCGAGGCGCTCAAGTACTACTTCAAGATTCTCAACTGGAAGCTGAGCGGCAACAAGAACACGTTCAAGGAGGCCGAGCTGCTGTTCCAGGAGTGGGACTTTGCCAACTTCATCGGCAGCCAGCTGCAGGGCGGCCACATCGAGGTGGCCGAGCAGTTCAGCGCGCTGACGTGCAAGGCGCTGCAGCGGCTGAGCCACACGTTCGAGAGGGAGCTGCAGGTCAAGCCCAGGGAGAGCAACGTGGAGATGAGCAAGCGGTACAAGGCGTGCCTCGACTCGGTCCGCATCCGGCAGCGGATGCTGCAGCGCTTCTCGAGGATGCTGAGCGAAAACTACGAGCACGTGTCCGACTTTAGCATCTCGTTCCCGCCCGAGTCGATGCAGAAGTTCTACGACCAGCTGGTGGCGTCGGGCCACTTCCGCGTGGAAAACGCCGCGTTCGAGAAGCTGGGCACGTACGTGATTGCGGCGCCGCAGCTGCACGCCCGGCTGGGCGACATCCAGGGCATGATTGCCGTGACTTCGCTGGAGCGGTTCGCCGGGGCCGCGGGTTCGGGTTCGGGCGCGGGCGCGGACGCGGGCGCGGGTTGTTCGGGCGAGTGCTACGTCCTGATGCTGAGGCCCGAGGATCCCATCAACTGGTTCGGAGAGTCGATGACGGTGCGGCTGCAGGAGCAGAGCATCGACAACCCGAAACGGGGCCAGCTGCGGCTGTGCGCCATGAGCTCCCAGGCGCTGCCGGACGCGAGGCGGAGCTTCCTCGACGCGGTGGACATGCACGTGGACCTACTCCAGGAGTCTAGGTCCAACATCCACAAGGTCAACGCGAGGCTGATGGAGATTCGGCGCGTGGCGTACAAGCTGTCCAACACCTTCATGGACAGCGTCGAGGTGATCCGCAGGCAGACCGAGGGCCGGGACTGCCAGGAGCTGATCCAGACGTGCTTCGTGTTCGCGACCGAGTTCGGGCAGCGGTCGCTGCTGTACATGGACAGCAACCGGCGGCAGATGAACAACCTGAAGCTGACCAAGCTCGCGCTGGACTGGGTGAGCTTCATCTGCGACGACTGCGTGGCGTCGGACCGGCGGACGTTCCGGTGGGCGGTGCTGGCGCTCGAGTTCGCCATGGTCATGACGCGGGGGCGGCACATCCTGGCGCTGGGCGACGACGAGTACGAGAAGCTGCGGGCCAAGGTCGGGGGCTGCATGTCGCTGCTCATCTCGCACTTTGACATCATGGGCGCGCGGTCCAACATGGCGGCGCGGGCCGAGAAGGAGCGGATGGAGGCGCTCGTGTCGCAGTTCCGCAAGCTCGACAAGAACCGGATGCTCGACGACGTCGAGGCGGCGCGCTTCACGCGGGAGCAGCGGCTGGCCAGCCTGGCCGTCATGGACGACTTCCGGCGGGACAAGGAGGCGGAGCGGCGGGCGCTGGGCCGCGTGCTCGAGGCCAACAACGAGGCGGACCGGTCGCTGGCGTACCTGTCGTCGTCGGCGACCAACGTGACGAAGCGCTGGCAGCAGGGCCACTTTGTCGGCGGCGGCACCTTTGGCAACGTCTACGCGGCCATGGACCTCGACACGGGCCTGCTCATGGCCGTCAAGGAGATCCGGCTGCAGGACCCCAAGCTGATCCCGACCATTGCCGAGCAGATCCGGGAGGAGATGGGCGTGCTCGAGGTGCTGGACCACCCCAACATTGTGCAGTACCACGGCATCGAGGTGCACCGGGACCGCGTCTACATCTTTATGGAGTACTGCTCGGGGGGGTCGCTGGCGAATCTGCTGGAGCACGGCCGGATCGAGGACGAGCAGGTCATAACGTTTTATGCCCTGCAGCTGCTGGAGGGGCTGGTGTACCTCCACGAGAGCGGCATCGCGCACCGTGATGTGAAGCCGGAGAGTGAGTTTTTTTTTTTTTTTTTTTTTTTTTTTTTTTTTTTTTCTTGCCTTTTCCCCCCTTTCCCCCCCCCCCTTTTTCCCCCTTCCCCCCCTTTTTTTTTCTTTTTCTTTTTTTTCTTTTTCTCGAGTTTCCACCCCCCCCTGACACACCACCAGACATTCTGCTCGATCACAACGGCATCATCAAGTACGTCGACTTTGGCGCCGCCAAGGTCATCGCGCGACAGGGCCGCACCCTGGCGGCCGACCTGCACGCCACCAAGCCCAACAAGTCCATGACGGGCACGCCCATGTACATGTCGCCCGAGGTGATCAAGGGCGAGAACCCGGGCCGGGCCGGGGCCGTGGACATCTGGTCCCTCGGGTGCGTCGTGCTCGAGATGGTGACGGGCCGACGGCCGTGGGCCAACCTGGACAACGAATGGGCCATCATGTACAACATTGCGCAGGGCAACCCGCCGCAGCTGCCGCCGGCGGACCAGATCAGCGCCAAGGGGCTCGACTTCCTGTCCAAGTGCTTCGCGCGGGACCCCAAGCAGCGGCCGTCGGCCGTGGAACTGCTGCAGCACGAATGGATCATGGCCGTGCGGAGCCAGGTCGTGGATCCCATGACGCCGAGCGACAGCAGCTCATCGGCCATGGCGACTCCCCTGGCGGGCACGGCGAGCAAGGGGAGTTATTTGGCCGACGGGAGCAACTTTGCCGACGGGAGCAGCTGAGCTGGGCCGGCCCGACGGCGAAGGGTAGTCGGTTGTACGCGGTTGGGAAACTGGGCATGGTATAGGATCGGACCCACGGTATATACTTTTTTTTTTTTCTGTCTCTTCTTTCCTTCTTTCCTTTTTTTCCCATTTTTTATTCATCTTTTTTCTTTCCCTTTTTCTCTCCTGCACATGGCATTGGGAAAGCGTTTGGGCATAGACGAGGGGTCACGAGAGGTCATGAGGGTGGGTGGTGATTTGATTTTACGCTGCATCATGATTTGGTTTGGTTTGCTTTTTATGTTTATGTTTATTTTTATCCGTCTTTTATTTTATTTTTATTTTATTTTTATTTTCTCTGTCTTTACTCTTCTTTTTACTCTCCTTTTTTACTCTTATTTTTCTTGTCTTGTTCTCTTTCCCCTCATGCCTTTTCTTAGAAAGTAACGCGCGATACCGCGTCGTGCCCGGCCGCGAGGCATTACGGCGCCATGCAAACACGACAGAATGAGGGCAGCATGCGACGCACGCAGCCGGCGTGGGCTGTGATGCTGGGCCTCTTCCTTGCTCTCTTTTCTTCTCTTCTCTTCTCTTCTCTTCTCTTCTTCTCCATCGGATTGCGTGTACTAGAAGGGAGAGCACAGAAACGCTGCGAAATGAACCCCTTCCCTTGTCCATTCCCGTGGCCGCCCACCCACTTTTTCTCCTCATGACGCGTGCCGCACCCGGGAATAACGTGACGGAGATTGTCCCCCCAGATGAAACGACGGCCCCGCGCCGCCCTCTTCCCCGACCCAACGTCATCAAGCACCGAAGTAAAGAAACGTCAACACAATACACAACACTATATA
>SRPY01000196.1:0-47374 GCA_018360145.1 Claviceps africana
TCTTTCTTTTTTTTTTTTTTTTTTTTTTTTTTTTTGGATCCGCCGCTTTCGACTGATACGACCGGGGGCAGAAACACGACCTCGACCCCGACCTCAGTCATTGGCTGATGCAATGGTTCAGATACTCGAGCCGATTGCCCTCGCCCTCACCTGACGAATATGCCAGGACATGTTTTCTTGGTCGTCAAGTCAATGATTCGCCACATCGACCACCCGGCGGATGGTTTCGGACGAATGGCAGGCTGACATGGTTCCCAGCGCCGACACTTCTTTCTCCCCTCGCCGTTTTCCTTTGCTTTTCGTTTGGCTTGATTTGACATTTTTTGGACAAGCACAGCCAGAATAGACGACTTTTGGATACGGAAACCCGATCGTGTTTTTTTTCTTTTGTTGGAGGAGGGGCACGCAGAGGGGGAAAAATGATGGACAAGAAAAAGTCGAATACTACTAGGAATTCATCGACTTTGTGTTTTGGAGAAGACGCGGCAGATGGTTTTAGCATAGCTGACGGCACGGCACGGCGTGGCGTGGCGCGGCGTGGCTCAGCATGACATATACATAGATTTATTCGAGGGGTCATGACGCGAAAGAAGAGCGATTTGGGAAGGGATGTTTGTTTGGGCGAGGAAAGAGCTAGAGCTACCTACGGACCCGTCGTCCGCGGCACGAGAAGTGGCCCAAGGCTTATTGTTGAAAAGAAGGAGAAGAAGAAAAAAAAGCATCGATGCCACGAGATTGGATGGAGACTGGTACGCAGCCAATGTTGTATAACACATGTCTGAGGCTGTTAAGGATGGGAGGTTTTCTTTTTCCTGTATTATCAGATACCTGCCCTGGTGGATAGGTGTCGTTTTTTTTTACACGGGAACGAGTTGAGGGGTGCATTGGAGACAAGGAGAAAATGGGGGAGGGTTCTTTTGTTATGCCTAGATGGAGTTTTTGCATGGGAGTCGACATCATTTTGCTTGAGCAGTTCCGCGAGGGCGTCACCCATCATTTGTGAATCGAAGCGCGTCGTGGTCTCGGGAGGACGGACATGTGGCTCCGGAAATGGCAAACATTTTTGCCATGCAAATTTGGGGGAGGGAACGGTTCGGAATTGGGTTCGGAATTGGGCATGACACTGGCGAGGCAGGTACTCGTACTAGATGAAGTCGTCTGCACGCGCCTTCACGTTACAGGACGGCTTCGGCGAGGACAGCGAGTGGCACGATTCGCGAAGTTTGCGCACTGCTTCTATGACGTGGTCGGAACGCCCTGCACCTGCCGTTGGAGGCAGATGGCTGGGCGTGTCCGACCCCAGAAGGAGCAGCACTTGGGTTCAGACGTCACTTTTGCCACCCGCCACGTTTTTGCCACCCCCTCCCGCCTCGAAGTCTGGAAGCCTCGAAGCCTCTTGTCCCTGGTCATCCGGTTGAGGCTAGAAGGAGAAGAGGGGGGGGGAAGAAGGAAGAGGCCACGGCGGCACGTGCAGAGGGCACAGACTCGGAGGTCCATTGCGGATCAAAGTGGGAATGGCGTCTCCTGTCGGCCGTTTTCCCACGGCGCATTGGAAGAAGGGGGGGGGGGGGGGAGGCAAGGGGGTGACTATGGCGGATGCGTATTTTATTCCTTTTATGAGTAGTGGTAGTATTTTTTATTTTATTTTTTCGAGAAAATTTCCAGAAAAAATTTTCAATGGCCATTTCTTTTTCTTTCATTTCTCCAAAGTCCGCCCCCCCCCTTCTCTTCCGCCCCGCGGTCACGACACCTTCTCCTGATCCGATGCCCTGTGGCGAGAAGATGCAGTGCCGGATCGTGACGCCGATGCGGGCGCGGACGGACCTGGAAAGGTGTGCCGACGCAGACGTGACGCGGTCAAATACATACATAAGCATGTACAATGAATATCTACGTGGACAGCTGCGCGAGGCATCCCTCTTGCGTCCAAGGGCGGAAGAGTGATTTGCCTGGAATGAATACCCAGGTGGATGAGGGAAAAGAAGGTACCGAGTGATTGTGTGTACATGCAGGGGCTAGAGAAAAAAAAAAGAAATGATGTGGGGGGAGGGGGGGCGTGCAGTTTGCGATGTTCATGATACAAAAGTAGTCGGCGTCAGATTGCAGGCTGTAGGGCAAGGGTCCCGGAGTCCCGCCGTCGGCCAGGGGCGTCATTCATCCTCATCTTAACACATGGCCCGGGGCAAGTAAGCATGAGACAAGCGCGACGCGGCGCGGCGCGGCGCGGCCAGTGATAACGTCGGCGAGTGATGATGCTGCGCAGGCGGGATTCTCGGGTCCGGGCGCGTTTCTGTCTGGACACGTCGGTTTGGGGCTGGGAGCACCGGGTCGTCGTCCGTCTGGTGCCGTCATCTGGATCCGACACGTGCGCGCGAGACGACGACCTTGCTGTCGCGTGAGATGGGAGATGGGAGATGGGAGATGGGAGGGAGATTGGCGGCCCGTCTGACAAAACCAAGGGATCTGATGGACTTGCACGAGGAGCCACCGGGAGGGGCTTTCCATTGGGCGGCGGAGGAAAGAGAAAGGGGCGGCGTGGGGCGGCGTGGGGTCGCGAAGAGGGGGAGGGGGTGGGGGAGATGGCTGGTGGCGGTTGGTGCAACCGTCTTGGCCCTGACGTCGGTTACGGCCCATGCTGGGTGCGGGAACCGCGTGGTGATGACATTGACAATCATGGACGGCGGGCGCAGCGGGCGTCTTTCGTGCGGGCATAGCACAGGAGCCAAGCAGGCGGCGTAGGTACCTATGTACACATGTAAGCAAGACCCGTCGTCTGGTCTGGTGCTGTTTTGTCCTCGGGAGACGGCTGAGGTCGGGACTGCCGGGCGGAGGTGGCCTCGTGGACTGTGGACTGGACTGTGGACTGTGGACAGACAGACGTCATATACCGCATGTGGACACGCGGGGCGTCCAGCCCTGCCTAGAACCACCCCCCCCCCCCCCCCCCGGCCCGACCTGGACGAATCAGGCATGGCTGGCGCTGCTGAGCCAACGCTCGGGATTCGCACAAGGGAGGCTCGTCAGGGGTACGCGGATGCAGCAGAGCAGAGCAGAGCAGAGCAGAGCAGAGCAGCGCCGCCGGCTCGCTGTCCAACCGGCGCGCCAAGGCTGAGAGGCGTGTGTGTCGGTGCCGACCGCACGCGATGCGCAGGTACGCCCGCATCCTGCCTGCCTCTGCGCCCATCGCTCGGTAACGGGTTAACAGGCTAACAGATTACTCACCTTAAGTAGGTACCTACCTGGTTAGCAATCGACCCTCAGCTCCAGCTCCAAGTCCCGAGTCCCCGTCCCAAAGTGCCAGCCAAGTCTCAGACTCTCTCTCTCTCTTCCTTTCCCCTTCCTCGCCTCTGCATCTCGTCACTTCTCTATATCTCTTTCGCCTCTCGTAGCGCAACTCCCTTCGCCTCCCTCCCGGACCTCGACATTCCTCCGCCGTTGATATATCCCACGACTACGGCTGCCGTTGCATCGTTTAGACAGACTGCTCTTCAACCCGTCCTCGTCATCGTCCTCCCCCCCCCCCCCTCTTCCGACAACCCGCGAACCGCCTCTTCGACATCAACTCCATTTCCAAAATGACTGACGCTGAGCTCGATCGTGACTGGGTTCCCAATGGTCGCCGACCCTTGTCGTACGTGCAATTCTGCTCGCTGTTGTCCATGTCCATTGTCCTCTGGGGACGTATGGATTCATCTCACGCACGCGTCTGGAACGTTCTGGCAAGCTAATCTTTGCTTCGTTTTTCCCTCCCTCGCTCTCTTCCACCAGGACTGTCGCTCGCTCCTTTTCTCTAGAGCTCATGGACATCTTCCGTATCGAGAATTCCGTGTCCGATCTGGACGAAAAGGTGAACCAGAGGTTTGTGCTCCCCTCGCAGTTTTGCTGCCCACCTAATGAGGGCTTTCCGCCTCCCCCCTCTCCTCTTTTCCCTCACAATGCAACGTTGTCATTTTAGCCCGACTGACCACAGCTTGCTGCCATAGGCGCGAAAATGTTGGCAAGACCACACAAGAGCTGGCCGAGCTCGAGGCTCGCATTCGTGAAATGGAGCAACGCCTCAACCGCAACATGGGCGTCGCGCAGCCCGATGAGCACCCTCAGGAGCCCAACGTTGCTTCTACACCCCTGCCCACAAAAGATGAGTCGAACAAGTCGCGACCTGGCACCGCTCGCGCTTCTCAACAAGCACCCGGCTCCGGCAACATGCCCCCGACTCCGGGGCCCAGCGAAGGTGACTATTTTCTTGTGCCTCAGGCTGACCTGAACTCCATGCGCTGACTTTTCATTTCTCCTTGTCCGCGAATGTTAGATGGTGATGCCGACCGGTGAATGCGACATCTTCAGAGCTTCTATGCCTCTACCGCCTCAAGAATCACATTACGTCAGTGGCTGTCGTCAACTCCACAGGCTGTCGAAGAGCTGGAACAATCCCCATTGCTTCTGCTTGCCATTGTGGCCGGCCTATTTCGCATGAATTCTGTCCTCTAGCCTCATCCGCCCTGACGTCAATCAAAAAATGATACTCGGCCGTACTTGAAACTCCCTCTTCTTCTTTTTTTTTTCCCATCTCGTTTTCCATCTTCTCATGGTGCATCGGCTCGGGAGACCACGGACGCGCAAACAATATACCACTCCCTGACTGTCAATTTATTTTTACTGTTCTGCGTTAATCAATCAATCACTCTTCTGGACGAAACAATCCCCGGCGTTTTCTTTCTTCTTCTTTTTCTTACGCGGCATAGCGGAGCCAGTGGGCACACGCGCAAACTGTCAGACACACCAACAACCGGAGTTTAGTCAATATGGGCTCTTTGCCATTCGTCACCTGTTATTTGGCATTTCTTGTCGTTTCGTTGGCACGGCACCCCAAAGGATTTTGAATCCCAGCTAGGGCCATGTCAAGTCTGTGGAAAACCACGCGCGAAATTATACAACTCTTTTTAATATCTAGATTATGCGGGAGACGTGATGAGCAACTGTTGTTAGTTTTGCCGCGCCTTGTTGTTGCGATAAGGGGCTTTTTGATGGAGCGTCACGTCACGTCACGGGAGGCGAGGTCGATCGTTGTACGAGATGGGAGGCATGGCGTGGAATTTGACGTGATACATGAGCGGAGTGGGCGGAGAGGGCGGATAGAAACAACGTCGTGCTCTTTTTTTTTTTTTTTTTTTTCCTTGTCTATAAATCTTGTTTTGACGAAGCTGCAACGACGCTTCTGAATTTGTATATTAGCACTGTGGCCAATGATGGTTGCTTCTCCAGTCGACTGCTTCTCAATTCTTGCGTGCCATTTTGCCAGTGTCTTATTCTTTCTTTTCTTTCTTTTCTTTCTTTTCTTTCTTTTCTTTCTTTTCTTTCTTTTCTTTCTTTTCTTTCTTTTTTTGTGTATTCATTCAACCATTCATTTCTTTTTGTCTCGGTTCTTCCCTCCCCCGTTACCCTGCGCATGCATGTATCCCGTCCGTTTTGCGTCCACGCGAGCGACACGAGCATGACGGGCGGGAGACCGACGTGGCGGACCCGATGTCGTGATGAACCCGGACCGTGTACATATATGTATATATACTTATACACTTTGTACATGCCCCATGTCGTTCCGAATCCTACCCCCCCTTCCCCCCGGTGTCTGGGGCGACAACGGCACACGGTCTATGCACAACACGGACAGGCACAACGCATGCGCCGTACTTGATTGCAGCTTTGCAATCCATCCATCCATCCATCCAACCATCCTGGACAATTGTTCAACTGTTCCCATGCAAACGTAATTGTCAGAATGGGCATCAATGGACTTGGGCTGTCATCACTGCAATGGCGACCCGTTGGCCCCGACTGGTTCCTGTTTTGGGTCGACACAGCCACTGCGCAAACAGCGAAAACGAAGCATATACAAAACGAGTCTGGACAGATCAAAAGTCAAAGACTGCGAAACCTCAACCTGGGTTTGTTTATTCCACGTCAACCATGTTGTGCCCTGCTAATTCTGTAGCAGCATGACTCCACAAAACTCCCTCTACTTTGCTAGAGAGGAAAAAAACAAGAGATATAAAAAGTATAAGAACAAAAGTTAAAAAAAAAGTTAAAAAAAAGAAGAAGAATAAGAAAAGAAAACAAAGAAAGAAAGAAAAATAAACAAATACATCCTGATGGTACTTGAATTACACATCACCGAGTTTCTTATTGGCCAGGCCGATTCTGTTCTTGTCCACGTCAAAGGCCACAAATATGGCCTTGAGCATTACGTCGCCCAGGACGGTCACGTCCATATCCTTGGCGCTCTGCATGCCGCCCCAGCAAAAAGACGAGTCGGGGCCGACAGGACCGTAGTTGAGATAGGACCCCGGCACGCGGAGGACGTGTTCCGTCTTGGGGAGCTTGAACAGGAGATCAGGGAGGGAGCGGGCGCGCGAGCAGGGGAACATGTATGCTTGGGAAAGAGAAGAGGCACTGGTCTTGACGCCGGGAATGGAGAGCCAGTATCTGCTGGCGAGGGCGTCGGGCAGGAACATGAGGGATGTGCCTGTGTCGATGGTGGCTTGGAAGCGGTAGTACATCCACACGGGATGGTCATTCCTCCAGGCCGTGAGATCGAGGTCAATGTCCCAATGGGGACTGTCGGATCGAGACTCGAGCCAGGTCATGTTGTCCGAGGCTATGGACCCGTCAATATAACCAAAGTCGAAGCGGCTGGGGGCGCCCCTGCGCAGGTCGACGGTGAAGACGGGCCGGTGGAGATGGGGCCGAAGGAAGGAGAGAAAGGACGGCGTGGGAGGCCTGATGCTGTTGGGGAGCCGTTTGGCGAGGCCCATGATGCCGCTCAAGGAGAGTTCCTTCTCGAAACGCGGTGCCATGATCTGCGCGGACTCGATGGTGGCATTGGGAACGTAGAAGCCGCCGAAGCGGATGGCGTCGCGGTACACGATGCCCGTGGCGCTGCTCCCATCCACTGCAGGCAGCCGCTTGGTCAGTGGAGGATGCCCTCGTACAACATGGATACAAGAAACTTGGAGGCAGGGACGGATCGACTGGTCAAGTCTCACGGTACTCAACACCCCAGACGGCCTTGTCGATGCGCTGGGCTGTTCTGGACAAATCCGGCTGGTATCGCGGTGGCCAGGGGCCGTGGTCGTTGACTCGGTAGATGGTGTCCGACGATTGGACCCAGCTGTCATGGATCCATCACATATCAGTACGCTTTTCGTTTCATCTCGGCAGGTGCAGAGCGTATACGAACACATCCGACGACCCCGTGTCCAAGATCATCTTGAGCTTCTGCGGCGGCGTGCCAAAGCCGACCTCGGTGATGTATGCCTGCTCATGGAGAATGGATTTTGCTCCAACAGTGCCCTCTTTGCGGCTCCTCGGAAAGCGCAGCCGAGCATTTCCAAAAGAATCAGTCCTTGAGAATTCCTTGCGGGGTTTTCTTCTTTTTTTATGCAAATCCGTGTTTGGAGGGTAAAGGACGACAACAAGAAGAAGGGAGAGGGAGAGAGAGAGAGAAAAGAAGAAGAAGAAGAAGAAGAAGAAAAACTCACCACCTTCAGCAAGAGCACTCTTGCCCAACGACGCCGCCTTGAAAGCACTGCTCCCCCACCGGCCATGCGCAGCAGCCCAGTCCGAAGCAAAGTCCCGTCTCTGCTCATTCAGGAGCGTCGCCTCCAAAGAAAAGCCGCGCCTGAAGTGGTCCTCTGCTGGCACCGCCGTGCCAAGGACATGGGCAGCCAGCGTGCCCGCGAGGACGACCACCGTCTTCATGGTGAGGGAGAGAGGGGGGTGTGTTTTGTGGTCTCGAAAAGAAGAAGAAGAAGAAGGCTTGAACGACGAGGACGGGGAAAGAAAGAGAGGGGGGATGCAGAGAGATACAATGCAATGTTATCCGTGTAAGAGATCTATGGTCCTCCTCCGTACAGACCGGAGCAGACGAGCGACGATTGGGCTCCAGACAAGCCGTGTGGACAGGATCAAGATTCGGTACTGAAGACAGGGAAAAGAAAAGAAAAAAGGGCTAGAATTGTTTAGCGAACAAGAAAGACGGCGGGAGAAAGTTAGGAATGGCTAGGTTTTCAAAAGTAAGCGGTTGGACGACGACACACACAAAAACGTGATGGGGAAAGGGGAAAAAAAAGGGAGGGGGAGGTTGAAAAAGATACGTACGAGAAAGAAGGGGAAAAAAACTCGAGAAACTGCACATGACTGTGCGTTTGTGTCGGTCAAGTGGGCGGGCAGACAGCCAAGAAGGTCCCGTCGAGGCTCACAGCCGGTGGCAGTTGCCGACGTCTGGTCAATGGGAAGAGGGGAGCCGGATTGGCTGGAACATCTGCGAGGCCAGGAGAGGTCACGAGAGGCACCAGACCGCTCTCGTCGCTCTCGTCGCTCTCGTCTCTCTCGTCTCTCTCGTCGCAGCACATGGCGACGATGTGCCCGTGGTTAGTGATGCAATCGATGGTTACATTGTTCCGCATCGCGCCCCCTCGCTTGTGGGAGGCTCGTACTGCGTGCTGCGTGCTGTGTGCCGTGTGACGAGAACCAGACGCGGGCGGGCAGACGGCGTGTCTTGACCGCGTCTGCCAAGTCTTGTATGATGATGCATGTTGTATGCGGTGGTGCACATCGACCGAGCACATTCGTCAACGGCGGAGCTCGTTGATACTCGGTGCCCGTGGCAACCACATCTGGCCTCGCCTCCCTCGCTCGACACCATCCACAGGAAGCGGTGCCCTACTCCGTCGTGTCTACAATGTTGAAATTCTATTCATGTTTGCTTCACCCGCCATTGCCTCTAGTAGCCTTCCGTCCCTCCCTTTTTTTTTCTCCCCATTCCCCCTTCTTTTTTTTAAAAAAAAAAAATCAAAACAAAACAAAAAATCAAAACAAAAATCCCCCCAAACCACCTTCAAGTACATCTATCTACACATACATTGCCATCGTCATCTTTTGCGACCCCTCCCTCCACTCTACAGCTCATCATGGCCAGCCTTCTCCTTGGTCCCCGCCTCCTTGTCCGTCTCCTTATCCTCCTCGGACGGACCCTTCGACCTGCTAACGATCTGCTCACCACCCATCTCCTTGATCTTTTGGAGCAATGCCTCCATTTGCTCCGGCGTGAGACGGTCTCCGCTAAAAGACTCATCCGCCTCCGCGTCCTTCTTTGACTTGCCCTTCTTCTTCTTCTTGTCTGCATTCTTGCCGGCCTTTTTGGTCTTGCCGCTAAGGTTGCCCACGCCCTTGAGCGCCAGGTCCATGCTGATCTTGTCCAGCTTGCGTGACTTGTCCGTGAGGTCCTTGATGAGCAGGACCGGGTTGTCGCTCGCGGACAATTTGCTCTGCTTCTTCTCCATGTCCTGCAGCCATGCCTCGGTGGACTTGTGCGCCGTCTGCAGTTCCTGGATTTCTTCCCTGGAGAACATGGGGGGCGCGGGGCCGAGAGGCTCCTCCTTCGCCTCTTCGCCCTCGTTGCTACCCTTGGTGTCCTTGGCCGTGTCGTTCTCGTCTTCGAGGCCGTCAAAGTCGTCTGTTTTGCCATCCGATGGAGACGAAGCCGACTTTGTTGCTGATCCGCTCTCGCCCGCCGTCGCCTCTTGCCACTGCTCATACTCGGTGATCTGCTTGGTAATATCCTCCATGTAATCGCCGATTCGCTTCAAGTTCTCCCGGAGAGAGGCCACCTTGGCCGGTCGCGCATTGGCTTCGTCAATCCTCGTCTGCACAGGAAGCACAACGCCCTGCAGGATCTTGAGCTTGGCCACGAGAACGTCCCTAGTGGCCTCGGCCCCGTCTTCGTACAGCCAGTCCCCAATCTCACTGGCCTTCTGCGCCAGCGTGGCACGCTCCTGTTTGGTAGAGGCCGCGATGAAGCCTTCCGAGTCGAGAAGATCTCGAACTTTATACGTGTATCCTTCGAGCTGGTTGAGGGCTTCCTCACGCTGGAGTCGGGCCTTGTCCGAGGCCGCGAACGCCTTGAGTCTGTCCTTGACCTTGGCCAACTCCTCCTTTGACAGACCCGGTACACCAGCCTTGTTCAGCTCGGTCTCGACCGGGATAGACACAATCTGCCTCTTCTTGACCTCCTTGTTTTCCGCGGCCGCCGCCGACTCGTCCGTGGCGTCCGAAGAGGTGGCGGATTCAGAGCCCGCTGAAGCCTGAGGCGTAGCCGACGACTCGGCATCCCCCTTCATGGCCTCCTCGGACCCCGCCGACTCATCCTGACCGACCTTGTCGCTCTCACCGTTGAGCGGCTGCTGCTCTTTCTTGCCACCAAATCCAAAGAGGTTCTTGACGCCATCGACCAAGCGCTCTTTGACAGTCACTTCAGCCTCACATTCGACGACCGCCCTGGCCACCTGGACTTCGCTATTCTCGGCACTCAGCTTGACACCAAGCTTGAAGAAAATCTCGGATTCCACACAAGAAGGATACTTCTCCTTCATGGCAGCCACCGTCGCCGTCAGATTCTTGGTCACCAGGGACGCGGTTTCGCGGTCCTCGGTACCGACCCGCTGGTAGAACGTAAGAGCGAAGTCCTTCTGGTCCTTGAAGGTCATCTCCTTGGGGACTCCGCCGAGGGGTGAGCTGGCAGTCCACAAACGCTGTCTCTGGGGCTTATCACTGTTGGCCCGTTTCAGTCCCGAGGCGTACATGGGTCCTTCGGTGATTCGGATTTCCTTGACGCGAAAGCTGGGGCTGAGCTCGGCGGCGCGGAATCCAGCGCCGAAAACGGCCGCCTCGTCCGAGTTGACGTTGGATCGAATCTTGTCCGCGGAGCCAACAGCCTTCTCCAGGGCCTTTTGGACAAACGGCGTGCGCGTGGCACCGCCGTGCATGATGACCGACGACAAATCATGCAGGTCAAGGCCAGACGCCTTGATGGCGTCGTTGATGACGGCACCCACCCGTTCCGCATGACCCTCGGCCATGGCCTCGAATTCGGCACGCGTCACCTTGTACTTGAAGTCGGCGTCCTCATAGAGGCCCTCAAAGCTGGCTTGCGTGTTCTGGTTGGCGCTCAAGACGTGTCGTACTCGTTCGGCTTCCTTGGCGATCTTGGCCATGGCACGCCCATGTGCCTTGAAACCTTGGGCGGTGGCAGAGACCTTTTGAGCTTCCTTGGACTCGATAAACTGAGATACCATGTCGTCCATGATCAAGTAGTTGAGGGAGTCACCACCCAGAGTTCTGTCCCAACCGCTGCCCAGGACGTGGATCTCTTGGACAGTCTTGTTGAACTTGCCAACATCCTGGAGGGTGCGGCTCTGGAATCGCATGACGGAGGCACTGGTGGACCCGGCACCCATGTCGAAAACCAGGTGATATTCCGGCTTCTCGCCCGCGTCGACGCTGGGGAATTGCCGGCTGGTGGCGTAATTCAAGCCCACGGCTAGTCCATCGCTGACCAGGCTCAACAACTTGAGGCCGGCTAACTCGGCGGCCAACTGCACGGCCCTCTTCTCCTCGATGGTGTAGAAGGGGGGAACGGTCAGGACGATGGAACGGACTGAAGAGCCGTCGCCGGCCAGAGCCTCAGCATTCTTGCGTACGCTCTGGAGCTCCATGGCCAAGAGTTCCTCGACCATCCAGGCATCCTCCTCGGGCTTCAATGTGGCCGACTTGAAGCAAGCCGTGCCGCGAGTGGGGTGAGCCTTCAGCTGGAGGGCCGGATGGCGCGCAGCGTATTCGCTCACAACGGCATCGTCAAGGGGGAGGCCGAGGAGTGTCTTCAAGTTCGGATAGACGTCGCCGGGGAAGCGTGCGGAAATGGCCATGGCGTCGGCGCCGTACAATCGCTCGGGGAACTCGCCCGCCTTGGGACCTGCCTTGGAAGGCTTGAGAGCGACGGCAGACGTTTCTTTTCGTCGGGAATCCTTGGTCAGGACGATCTCGAGTGGGATGCCGGGCTTCACCAGGGCGGCCTTGATGTACTCGGTGCCCAGGTCGACACCGAGCACAGCAGCCACGGCAAAGACGCGGGCGGAAAGGAGGAAGATGGCTCCGAGGAGCATCTTCAGTGGTGACAGCGCAGGAGACGCCGCCATTCTGGAGGGGGTTGTTCGAGGAGAGAAGGGGGGGGGGGCGGGATGGAGGAACTGCTCGAAAATGATTCAGAAATCAGCAGCGCGTGAACCACTCTTGCTTTGGCCAGCAAGCTTGGGAAACGACAGCCTCGCCGGTGCGCGCGCACGCGAGATGTGCACTTTTTCCAGTATGCTTCCCTGTGTGCCTGTGCAATGCAATGCAATGCAATGCGCCGGGACAAACTCCTGAGAGTACCGAAATGATATTTGAAAATGAAGGTGAATATGGAAAAAAGGAAAGAAAACGAAAACGAAAAAGAAAAAAAAAACGAAAAAACGAGAGCGTAACAAACCCGAGAAAGAAATGGTCCGATGCTTTTCGTAGCCGAGGAGAGCCGGCGGGCCTGACGAGAGACAAGAGGTTGATGTGGCCTCTGCTTGGAGCCTCGGACGGACGAGCCAGGCCAGCCATCATTGGTTGATCCGTACGCTGCCTGGCGCAATGCATCTATCTGCCCAGCTAGCTCCAGCTGCTCTCGTGGAGTCGTGTGGTCCTGTGGTCCTGTGGCTGCCTGGGAGGACTGGTCAATTACGTCCACCTGTCCTTTCTGGCGCGCCGCCCCCACCACCCCCGCCGCCGCCGCCCAGGCCCTCCCAATCGATCGTACAGTGGGTTCAAGTAATTCCAAACATTTTTGCCATATAATTTTGGTGTAGAGAGTTTGAAGAATACTTACGACCCACTGTAAACCTTCCCAAGTCCCCCCAGGCACTACATAGACGTCACCCCTCACTGCCGCTCTCACTGCCGCTCTCACTGCTGAGCTAAGCTGGCCGACGCGGGCCTTCCCTTACAAACACCCCGCCGCCAGCCCCCTGCAAGTCTGAGGACAAGAGATCGACGACTCCGCAACGGTGACAAAACATGTAGGGTAGGATTACACAAAATGTATCAAACTTGACATCTTTCCATAGCTCCAAACCCAGGCAACTGAGCTACGTTCGTGAGCACACTCATCTGAGCTTCATATATCATATATCATATTACACATCTACATGGCTACTGGTGCAAATAACAACAAGGTCATGGCCGTCGTGTTGTTCTCATATGCTTCTTCTGTCCTGTTGTTACGAGCCCAACCAGGCTCTTGCAAACCCTCCAATACGGAATGTGGGCAAGCATTCCCGCACCAGGTGATGCAGCCAGCAGCGCAACCAGCCAAGACCTAGGCTGATTGCGCTCCAAGAGCACAAATGCCTCATGATGCGAGAACCGCCCCCATTAATGTCACATTGTTTGTCCTGAGCCCCTATCTACAACCGGCTAAAAATCCACCCAACGCCGCCTGACATGATGTACAGATTGCCACTTGCTGTCGTCGCAACCAAAGACTTTTTATATATGATTAGTTTTTTTTGTTGTTGTTGTTTTCCGTCCATGACAAAACGTTAAGACGATTCTTCGCTTCGGCGAGGTCGAGAAGGCAGTCCGCCCCGTCCACGGCCTCGGCCGCGCATGTCTCCACGGTGGCCGCCGCGGCCCCGGTGATCTCCTCTTCCACGGCCGCGCCAGTTACCACTGCCCTCGCGTTCCTGGCGGCTCCTGTTACGCGGAACCGAGTGGAAGCCATCACGGGGCTCATTGGCGGCAGAGTGTGGTTCCTGAAGTCAGTGATGTCAGTGATGCTCCACAACGCAAAAGGAAAGAAATGTAATCTTACAGTTGCCGTCGACTCGGGCTGATCATCTGCCCAAGATTTCGATTCAGTGGCAGCCACATGAGGAGGGGGAGGAGGCGGAGGAGTGCCATCTGGCTGAGTCTCTGTCTCCGATGGTTCGCATGGTACTTTTACATCCACCCATTCCTGAGAAGCCGAAAGGCCATTCTCTGTATCCCACTGGGATTCAGCCACAGCATTGGTGGCGTCGCTAGCAACGCTGGCATTGACAGGTTCCTTTTCGCTGACATCCGTAACAACTCGTTCATCAGTCGTAGACGCTTCACCAGCGGCGATTTCAGCAGTGGTTTCGCCGTCAATAGTGGGAGATAGAGCAGCATCGCCCACAGCCGTCTCGGGAGCAGCCCCATCAGGCTGGGAGGAGCCTTCGTAGAAAGGACTCTTGTACTCCGTCGCGAGACTCTTGACCACAGAATCTGAACATCTGGTCAGTAAATGAATTTTCCCGCCCAAAAGACAATCGAGACACTCACAAGTCGTTTGCAGCTCTTCGCCGGGGACGCTAAACACTTTGTCATCTGACCCTTGCACGAGCTTCAGCATGGATGAAACAGCATTATCATCGCCAGCGTAAATAGCCAGTAGCACTCCCTCAACAGCCTGGCTTTCGTCCGACTCAGGGTCGCTAGCTTCCTCTCGACGATAAGCTGCAAGTCTCAAGAATTGCGACAAAGTCAGGAGATTGTCCTTCAAAGACTGCTGGAAGCCAGCCTTGGCCTCGCCAACAGCGTCTTCCTTGGCTTTTTCGAGAGACTTTTCCCACTCGGCCTTGTCCGCCGCGGTACGTAGGCGGTATTGGTCATGAACTCTCTGGAATTGCGCCAACTGCTGTTCCATTTGAGCCAACTGAGCCTGCAAAGCAGGCTTCTTCTCAATCTGAACCTTCTGATCGGTATTGATCACCCTAGAAATTACTAGTTCGTCAAGAGGCGTGCCAGCGTGCTGGCGAAGGATGGAATCGGTTTTTGAAGCATTGGCCTTGAAAGAAACAGCTGGTTAGCAATCAGGGCTTCGGCTCATGCTGTACACGTCCACTTGGGCACCATCCAGCGACTTACAATCTTTTTGTTCAGGTTGCGGATGTTCCTATAGAATTACCGTCAGCTCCACGAAGCTTCAGTCTGGAGCTTGGCCAGGATTGCGTGACTGGGGTTTAGTGTACTTTTGCAGCTCCCTGATGTACGGGCTCTCGTAGCCCTCATCTTGCGAATCAGCAGCAGCGCCAGAGCCGGCACTTGGGGCGGGTGAGCTGACGCGTTCAATGGCGTTGGCAAGCTTCTTCTTGGAAGCCTTAGAGGTGGGCTGGGTAGCAGCGACGGCCATTTCTGATATTTGTCACTGCGACGACGAAGGTGGGGGATGTTGGTGAAGCTCTTGGACGGGCAGGGGTCTACAGGCGGTGCCGGCCGTGATTGCGTTGTCAAGGATTTGTGATGCTGAGCAGCGTGCGGATGGGTGGCAGTCGGACCGGGAGAAGGAGATGGTGCGGGTTGATGGGACAAAGAGGGAAGTATTTCTGGACAGTGGGATGAGACGAAACGCGTGCTGCTCTGTTGTTCCAAACGAAGCTTGAGCAGAGAAATCGGGGAAATGTGCGGGAGGTAGTCATGGGCTTGGATTTCAGAGCCTGATGCTGCCGGATAGGCTCCTTCCCCCCTGCACAGACAGCTAGGGCCCTGCGGTGGTGGTTGGAGGGGCAGGGGGGGGGGTTCTGGCGAGGTGGAGATTGGTGAGTCGATGCGGCAGCTGCTTGCCCGCCCATTTCTAGAAACAAACAGAAGCACCAGCGCGCACCGCGTTTGACAGCTTCGAATCACGATGGTGACCAGCCTCGTGTGATGACGCGCCCTGGGATATCACAATCACATCAATCCTTCACCAGTCACTCATTGCCGTGGCACCTTGTGGCTTGGATCAAGACACGAAATGGAAAACGTAGCACAACTTGTTCGGTTGCTCTATTTGCTACTGCCCGCGGTTTCGTCGCGCAATATATATCGCACATAAACACATACATATGTATGTATGTATATGCTGTACCATTCCACCGCCATGTCCTCACAGTACCACCGAGCCTTCGAGTTGAAGGAGCGCCAACGGGATGACCGCGATTAGGTTTAGGTCCACGCCTCCCTCTCCCTCCATCGCTACATGGCCAGCATTTAAGCTGCTTGCGATAACAGAGGTGACCCGCACCAACGCAGCTGTGGGATACATACTACACATATGTAAAAATATACATGTGCATGTATGTATGTATGTACACGCGGACACCAATGCCGAGAGGCCGAGACGTGAGGTGATGTGCTGGCGATACCGTCATCCCACGCGCGTGACGACGAGTTTCGCGCCTGGCTTTGACGGGAAGTGTGATGGAATCCCATATCCAAGCCGCTTCTTCATCCCTTGAACTTGGCCAGCGTATCCTTCACGACTTGGTTAGGCATTGCCAATAGCCATGGATATTGTCAAATCTGCTGATTGCGCTTACCCGAGTGACTTTGTTCACGCTTCTCGCTGTCAATCCTCGCTCGCCAGACTGCTTTGCATAGATGGCGGCTTCTTTCACAAGACTATCACAGCGTCAGCGTCGTCTTCCCTCCTCTCATTGTTTGTTATGTGCAGCGATGGCTTGAAAATAAATAAATGAATGAATGAATGATTAAATGAGTCTTCAAAGCAGGACGCATTCATACGTTTCCATGAAAAGGACATAGTTAAGGAAAATCTATCCGTTCTTGTCAGTGTCGTCATTGTCATTGCGGGACGCGTCGGTACGCACGGTGACATCTGCATTCTTCGACATGGCCATATTCGAGTGCGCCTTGATGATCTTCTTGACGGTGGCCCTCGGGTATGCCTTCTTGGCCATGGCTATTCTTGCTTGATGCTGCAAGTCGCAAGTCGCAAGTCGCTCTGTGAAAGATGAAGCGTTGCCCAATACAAACGAGTCTTCAGGCGCGTAAGTGGACGAGTCTTTCTCGAGTTGCGATATGCGACGTTCATGCGAGCCTCGAATTTCTCGCGCGTTGTCACTTTTTGTGGAGTCAGTCGGGGCGGGTCGAGGAGTACGTAACGTCCGCGCGAATAGCAACACTTGAAATTCCAGCTCATGGAGGGGTCGCATCTTCTTAGCCTCTCGGGCGCCGACGCGATTCCCGTTCCCCAGCGAAATTTCTAGCATCTCAAGCCTAATCGAAGCACAATCCAATTTCGCAATGGCATCCTTGATACAGCGTCGCATGGTATGACAGAGACCGCGCACGGCTCTGAGCCCTCGCCCCTCGACCTTCTCCGTCATACATCTGGAGCCACCTCGAGAAGCTACTGACACATCTGCGCAGCTATCCAAGGAGGACGAGCAAGCAGCTGGCGACGAAGTCGAAGTCCGAAGAGAAGACCAGGACAATATCAACAAGTTCAGTCGTCTGCACCAGCGGGAACTGATCATAGAAGAGCAGCTCAAAGCAAAAAACGTACGTACATCATCCCCCGTGGGACGGCCAATACAGACCTTCCCCGTCCGGAGCAGTCCCCTCCCAATGAAAGTCGCGGATGAATGCTTACCGTTATGTTTGTCGATCTCTTTCTTCTTCTACTCCGCAGAAAGAAAAAGAAGAACTAGACGACCTGTCCACCGAATTGGAACTTGCAGACGAAGACGACAAAATCCAGTAATACTTTAACCTCCCCCCCTCATGGCATCCTCTTCCGATACGCCACGCCCAGACTTGCGCTGACCAGCTTGTGTTTTCTTTGTCCCATCAATGGTAGATATAAAATCGGGGATGCATTCTTTCACGTTCCTCTAGAGAAAGCACAAGAGATGCTGGAGGCGGCCACGACGAGGATAGACGACGAGACGACGGAGCTGGAAGACAGGATAAGCACGGTGCGCGACGAGATGCAACAACTCAAGGTGAAGCTCTACGCACGATTTGGGAAGCAAATCAACCTCGAGACATAGAGGGAGAAACCTCAAGGAATAAATAACCGAAACAACAATCAAATACTCAATTCATTCTCCGCTGAGTGGATATGTTTGCCATGGAACTGTGACAAAGGCCGGATAAGGGGCTTGGAATGCAAAGATTCAATTCAAAAGCAATAAACGACTTTAGCTCCCTTAGGGGCTCTTTGGGTGTCTAGAGGTCTAGGTTCCCCTCCGAGGTCCTGAGGGCTTCGGAAATCTTATATACATGTGCTGTAAGCAAGGATGCCTAAGTTCAAGAAGTATCCCTCATAGGGGTGCCTGGAGTTGGCCGAGTGCGACCCTTCGCATGTGTGACAGAAACCATCGTTTTTTAACAATACACATAGCTAGCTATATAGTCTTCTTCCTTTAATCGCGGCCTTTTATCGCAGCCTTTATAGGTATGATAGATACCCTAAAAAGTGGGCTTTTAATGAATTTAATTCAGTATGGCCTTGGAAATTACAACGCGGCGTGGTATATACAGCGAGGCACGCGCGTTGTTGTTGCTGCTGTGAGTTCTACAATCCGCTGCTGTGCGTTTACGTGCTCGAGCTCGCCACCTACCAGTGCATCGCGCGTCATATCTTGTCGTGATTTCCTAGTTTCGAGAGGCCAGACGAGTCGGCTTCTTTATTAATTAAGGTCTTTGTCAATCGACGTCTTCCTTAAATTAAGTCTTTACTACAATAAATTCCATTTTGTTCTATAGGTAGTGCTGCTATAGATATGGGCACAAGAGTAGAGGGATACATGTATAAGGAAAAGCGGGCTGCTGCCCGATTAGCAACACTCTTCGGTGTTCCTTGCAATATCTCTACGCACGACTCTCCAGACGGACTGGGAGAAATATCGGTTTCGTCTCTGTGATTCCCTCAAAAACCCGGCGAAGGCAAAGGCTTGTTAAGGTCGGGTGCCGTATTCTGTTCTCCAACCGGTCGGTGATTTCTGGATTCCCTTTTGGGCCTATCTGGGTGACAAATAAACGCGCCAAGAAGCTCTGGCACATCGCTATCATCGCCAGAATTCGAGAAAGCTTTTTCCTCAGCCGTTGCATAAGAACTATTGGAGTGACCTAATTCCTCGCAAGTCGGAAGCCTCCTATACCCTAAAGCATCCTGTCAGTTATAAAACCTTCTCTTTTTGGTGCCACAGACGTACAACGAATGGGGGATAGCTCGAGGTTCTCCATGTCCTGCTGGCTGAGAACGTAACTGTGTGCTCCAGAGGCGGAAGGACTCGAATCAAAGCTGGGTATGACAGAGGTATAATTCGACGATCCTTTGTCTTGTACTCTCTCTGCCGCCTGCGTCTCAGTTTTCGAACAACTGGACGGTTTCTCGTTACTTTCATCAGTATTGTCACATCCGGCTTCTAGTTTCTCGTGTTCTCCATCATCTGGAATCCAAGATTTTGCTTGAAAAGTATGATCAGGCACAGAGATCGAAGACTCCATGATGCTATCTACGCCGCCAATGTCATTGATCGTCGAAGAGGCGTGTCGCACAGGAGAGCAGTCTCCTCGTATAACTTTCTCGTTTGGAGGGACTGAATTGTCATTCGACTTTATGGCTTGTGCGATGAGCCATACTCCCAATGCAGATTGATCGTCCCAGGCGTGTGATCCGTGTCGAATATTGAAATCGCTGTCACCACCAAGGACTCTCTCCTTTAGAGAGGAGCCACGCGCACTCGAACATCGGAATGTGGTTGTCATTGTCGAGTTGCGCTTCTGCTCGGGCAGTGGAGTACGATCATTTGGCCCTGTGTGAGATGGAATAACATTGGTGTCAGATTGTGTTTCCGGTCGAAGACTACATCTTGCGTCATAACAAACATCCCCGTCATTTATGTTCGGGAGAAAATCTGCCGCACAGGTCTGGGAGCAATGCGAAGAGGAGAAGTTCGAGTCTGGACTGGAAGCAACAGCACAGTCATCAACGCTGAATTCGATGGTGTCCCGGGGACCGTTTCGAGGGCTTCCCAAATCTGGAAATGCGGCAAGCCTCTGAGTGCTGCGGTTTGATCGAACACTCTGTGCGTCGTCCTCGTTGTCTCTTTCCAGCTCATCCTGTATGCGTTTTTGCCTTAATCGCCGAACCTCGGCTCGCCTGGCCAGTTCTTCATCGCTATGTCCTATGGACACTCTGGATTCTCTTCTTAAGCTCATGTCTTGTGACAAATGCTTGATCATTCTTGCCTTGATCCCTTCAAAGGTGTTTGTTCGTAGCAAAAAGTCCGGGTCTCTGGCGTCTGCTGTCTCAGCATGACTGTCTGGTATTTGACATAACTCAATTGTTCCTCCGAATGGTGAGACTTGCTCGCTCTTCAGTTTTGCTTGTGAGATCCGAGAGCCACTGGTGTTGATGACAGGACGTTTCCGGGACGTCTTGAAAATGGACGTGAAGCTTGATTTCTTCAGTCGCCCTTGACGTGGACCGCAGCACCACAAAGAATGCATAGTGGTCGAAATTGGAGCCGTTGATGCTGAACCATAGCCTTTTGGGTCCGTCCGACACAGTCGTCGTGTCTCGCGGTCAAGACAGGAAATAAAAGAAGCACCCAGAACGAACTACTCTGCACCAGTCTGGTGGTTCGGGATAAGGACGCTTAACAGGGACAAACTTTCTCCTTTGAAAAAGGCCGGCTTTCGTGTCGTTGTGCAAAGGAGATGGACTGGAGCATGCTCGAAGAAGAAGAAGAAGTGTGTCTGAGGACATGACGGTAGAGGACATGGGCCAGCCCGCCGTGAGATCTGGTTATGGCATGAGGATAAGTCTGATTGGGAGGTCCCTCTGGTTCAAGATGTAGTTCATTCCTTCCTCGTCTGTCAAACCACAGGGACGCATCTACTCCTTCCGCCCCGATGCTCCTTCTCTAAGCTCCGACAGACCTTGATTCTGCAACTCCATTGCCGCGCGCGCATCGTCTTGCAGAGACGGGCAGAGAACGTGACGTGCCTTTGCACTAGACATGTACCAGATATGGACCAGACTCCTTCTTTGTCTAGGTCGGGGCAATCAACGCCTGGCAACGGCCAAGGGGTGAGCGAGAGCGGAGGATGCCTCTTCTTGTTGCTTGTAGCATCAGCTGCTGGAAGCAGCAAACAAGGCATCGAGATGGGCGGGCCCCAGGCGTGTGCAAATCTGAGGCGGTTGGCGACAGTCAACGTCTCGTGAGAGCAGACGTCCGTCAATGGGTATGGCCGCCTCGTCCTCTCAAGCGGAGTATTCTGGTTAATGTCTGATGTTCTGACTCCTGAGGCTCTGGCCATGGATGTGATGTGTGTGCGTGTCGGAATGCGCTGGCTTACAAACTCCATGCATGAGAGTCTTGTCTGCTCACCGCCCTGGCATCTGTGTGTGACCTAAATGGTGAGTACGTAAACATGCAGTAATGCATGTTGAATAATTCGTTGCTGCATGTTTACGTACTCCGTACATATGTACATACAATGTACAATATGGTCTATCCTAGATTGGAAATTGCTTGATGGCGCAATTGGCAGATTCTGCTCAAAATGGACCCGCATCGCTTGAGGGCTCCAGCGTGTGAAGTGGTTTGGCGGCGACGGGAGAACTCGTCCCCATTCATTATTGTCGTTATTTGTTATCAGTGGTCTAACTTCTGCGCAGCTAGGACAAAAAGGATAAAAAGGGACAAAAGGCGGCGGTTGGACCAGGAACGGACCAGGAACGGACCAGGAACAGGACCCGAGGAGCACCACACCACAAGCAAGCAGCATCGTTTGCGTCGTCGTCTCGGGCGACATTAGAAGCAAAGAACAGAAGAGCAGGAGAAGAGAAGATCACGGCGAACCGCACAATGGCACCTGGGCAGCTCACCTTCCCCTGCCCCTCCATTGACCATAACCATGTACATGCTGGCTAGTTGGCGAGGCAAATGGCATTTGATGCCCATGGTTTTGCCTGGATGCACAATGCAGCAGCCGGCGAACCCCTCTGCAGACGGTCCAGGCCAGGTCGTGAGCGTTCCATGTTGCCGTTCGCGTTGCCGTTCGCTCGACCAACCGTCTCTCGTCACCCCCTCAACGACTTGTCCGAGTCCGGGACGCATCGTTCATCATGCTGCTTACCGCCTGCTCAATTGCTCAATGGCTCAATGGCACAATTTGCATCACAGTACATACAGTACATACACGTCGCTGTCGGATTGGCCAAAGCCGACCGCCAGGTCGCATCAGACCAGACCGTGTCCTCCCTAGCGCCTGGTCCCTGACTCCCAGACTCCCAGACTCCCCGACTCCCTTGCCAATGAATGAATGGCTCCTGCCAGCTCCTGCCAACTCCTGCCAGCTCAGGTCGCCGTCAACGTGCTCTGGCGTCTCCGAGTCTCCAAACGGACTGGGCCAGACTGCTTAGCTTGACCCCTCCCCCGCTTGCGGCGCCATTTTTTTTTCTTTGCTACGCAGGCTGTCAAACTCGATCCTGCGCTGCTATTTCTTCCCCTCCTCGTCCGCACCAATCTCCCCTTCCCTTCCCCTTCTCCCAAGCTCTTCACCCACCCCTATTATACCCCTTCACAGAGAGTCGTCTTGACTTAGTCGATTCGCTGTGATACACGAGGCTCTTCATTACCGGTAAGCTCATACTGCCCTCCCCCATTCCTCTTGTTATCCCATCTCCGACCACACTGCTGCTGCAGACACTCACTCAATGTCTTCTTTCCAATTGCTAATGCTTATCGTGTTCCGTGCTGCAGAGCCTTCACACCTGTCGAGTCACATTTTCAGAGTCTAGGATCCATTTGTCAAGATGGTGCAGTCCGCGGTTCTCGGTTTCCCTCGTATGGGCGCCCTGCGTGACCTGAAGAAGGCCACCGAGGCTTGTGAGTGACGCCAAACAGGACCCCGTGTCAATGCCGAGCAAGCATCCCCTTGAGTGAAGTATTCTGACAAATCTTCTTTTTCGTAACAGACTGGGGCGGCAAGATTTCACAGGCCGACCTCCTTGCTGAGGCCAAGCGCCTGCGTCTTGCTCACTGGAAGATCCAAAAAGATGCCGGCGTCGACATCATTCCTAGCAACGACTTTGCCCTGTATGATCAGGTTCTTCATCAGATCCAGGACTTTGGTGTACGTCTAGCGTTCCTCCGAACAGCATGCTGCACATTCCATTCAGGTCTAACATTGAATGTAGGCTGTTCCCGAGCGATATACCAAGGATGGCCTCGACGCTGTTGACCAGTACTTCGCTATGGGCCGTGGCCACCAGAAGGGCGGCATTGATGTCCCAAGTCTGGAAATGGTCAAGTGGTTCGACTCCAACTACCACTACGTCAAGCCCACTCTCCAGGACAACCAGACCTTTAAGTTGGTAGATAGCCCCAAGGCTGTTGCCGAGTTCAACGAGGCCAAGGAGGCTGGCATCGCCACACGACCTGTCCTCGTCGGTCCCGTGAGCTTCCTGCACCTCGGCAAGGCTGACCGAGGCCAGTCTGTCGATCCCATTGATTTGCTGGACAAGCTTCTGCCTGTCTATGATCAGCTTCTTATCAAGCTCAAGGAAGCTGGTGCCGAGACTGTTCAGATCGATGAGCCTACGCTCGTTTTCGATCTTCCCGCCAAAACCAAAGCCGCCTTCAAACCTGCCTATGAAAAGTTCGCCGCTCTGGGTGACAAGATTCCCAAGCTTGTCTTCACCACCTACTTTGGTGACATTGTTCACAACTTGGATCTTCTTCCCAAGGACATCTATGCCGTTCACATCGACCTTGTCCGCAACCCTGAGCAGCTTCAGACTGTTGCTGGTGCCATTGGCTCAAAGACCATTCTGTCCGCCGGTGTCGTCGACGGCCGTAACATCTGGAAGACCAACTTCAAGCGTGCCATTGAGACGGTCGAGACTGCCGTGCAGAAGCTCGGCAAGGAGCGTGTCATCGTCGCCACCTCTAGCTCTCTCCTCCACACCCCTCACACTCTCGCCAGCGAGAAGAAGCTGGACCCCGAGGTGGCTGACTGGTTCTCCTTCGCCTCCGAGAAGGCCGTTGAGATTGCCATTATTGCCAAAGCCGTCACTGACGGACCCGCCTCCGTCCGCGAGCAGCTCGAGGCTAATGCCAAGTCCATGCATGCTCGTGCCACTTCCTCTCGCACCAACGACCCCAAGGTCAAGGAGCGCCAGTCCAAGGTCACTGAACAGGACCACCGACGCAAGTCCGAGTTCACTACTCGTATTGCTGCTCAGGAGAAGAAGCTCAAGTTGCCTCTCTTCCCCACCACCACCATTGGTTCTTTCCCTCAGACCTCCGAGATCCGTGTTCAGCGAAACAAGTTCACCAAAGGTGAGATCTCTGAGGAGCAGTACGACAAGTTCATCCAGGAGGAGATCAAGCAGAACGTCAAGATCCAGGAGGAACTTGGCCTCGATGTCTTCGTTCACGGCGAACCCGAGCGCAATGACATGGTCCAGTACTTCGGTGAGCGCCTGAACGGCTACACCTTCACCACCCATGCCTGGGTCCAGTCTTACGGCTCGCGCTGCGTCCGACCTCCCATCATTGTCGGTGATATCTCCCGACCCGCCCCCATGACTGTCAAGGAGTCCAAGTACGCCGTCTCCGTCTCCAGCAAGCCCATGAAGGGTATGCTTACTGGCCCGGTTACTTGCTTGCGATGGTCTTTCCCCCGTGACGATGTCCACCAGTCTGTCCAGGCTCAACAGCTTGCCCTTGCTCTTCGCGATGAGGTTGTTGACCTTGAGAAAGCTGGTGTCGACGTTATCCAGGTCGACGAACCTGCTCTCCGTGAGGGTCTCCCTCTCCGTTCAGGCAAGGAGCGCGACGCTTACCTTGAGTGGGCTGTCAACGCTTTCAAGCTGTCTACTGCGGGTGTCGAGGATGCCACCCAGATCCACTCCCACTTCTGCTACTCAGAGTTCCAGGACTTTTTCCACGCCATTGCCGCTCTCGATGCCGATGTTTTGTCCATTGAGAACAGCAAGTCGGATGCCAAGCTGCTCCGTGTCTTCGTTGACTCTGCTTATCCTCGACACATCGGACCCGGTGTTTATGACATTCACTCTCCCCGTGTCCCCAGTGAGCAGGAGATCCGTGACCGTATCGAGGAGATGCTTCAGTTCCTCAAGCCTGAACAGCTCTGGATCGATCCCGACTGCGGTCTGAAAACCCGCCAGTGGAAGGAGACCAAGGAGGCTCTGATCAACATGGTCAATGCCGCCAAATTCTACCGCACCAAGTATGCCAAATAAATCATTTACCGGAGTGGCTTGATACCACGTGAGGGTTTGGCTGTGGCTGTGGCTGCACAGGCACAGAAGAAACAAAATACTGTTTGCAAATAATAACGATTCGATTTGTCATTTTCGAGGGACTTTTCTGTTTTTCCCTCACAAAATTTTTCCTTGGTTTTTGAAATGAGCCGGATACGATCTCAACATCGGCGTTTATAGGGTTATGGGGGTTGACGAAAAATTAAGGGTGTATTTTGACTTCATCTCGACAAGTTTGCAAAAAAAACTGCGAGCAATGGGATGGGACTGGGTAGACGGTTTTCGGCGAGCATTCAACATTTAGATGCGTTCAGCACGCATCCTGATAGGAAGTAGAACTATTTTTGAGCGGAGATTTTTCCGTGATAACAGAACTATGATTCATACAGTCGTAGAATGAAACCTTGCTTTTAGGTGACGAGAACTCTTTGACGAGATTTCCCTTTTTGTCGTTGGGCGGTGGACTGCGCATGGTATGTCTCTGCTATGCAGCATCTACTGCCCGCCTGCTTACCCAAGCACGCGCGTGCTGCCCAAAATGCTCCTGTCATTCAATGGATAGATAGTATCTCATGGACTTTGGTAGTCTAAGCATTTCCAGTCAGGAAGAATTGGAACTTTCCCGTCTCCTTTATATCACGTGCCGTCGCGTGACATGGGCGCGTGGCTCCACGCGTCTGGTGGCGACATTCAAGTTGCTGGGTGCCTACCTGATCATTCGCCAGTACAAATCAAAGCGTCGTTTCGAAACCATTCCTCCAGCGACATGGCGCAGAATATAATCGCGGACTCCGATGGCGATGAAAGCGAAACCCATTCACCTCCTCACATTTCAAATGATGACACGGAGCGTCCCAAGTCATCTCCTCACGGCACCGACCACCAATCCGTGTCCACGGATCCGAGCTTCTTCAACAGTGTTTTCAACGAACAACAAGATGCCGCCAGAGAGCAACCGACGAAGCGCGACGTCATAGACCTGGCTGAAGAAAGTGAAGCGTCTGCCTATGTGTCTTTTGACCAGGGGTACGAGCGCGTTGAGACGGGCAAAGATTCTATTGAAAAGAGCCTTTGGGACGTACCGAGTAGCCCCGAAATCATGAAGCCCAAGCGCTCTGCAAAACGGAAGACCGAAAGCAATGTTACGCGAACAAAGATCACGCGCGGTTTACGACGACAACTGGATGATATAGGATACAGAAGCCCAGATGACGAACCCACCACACCGGATATTTCCAGCAAGAGAAGACGGATGCAAGCCGAGACGGGCATGCCTGATGATCCGCCGTCCACTATTTCTCATGGGAGCGGTGGATCTCTGCTTGTAGTACTGAAAGCACGCACTCCTGCTAGGAAAACAGAGAATCTCTCGCCACCGACGCAGCCTCTGAAGCCTTGCAACATGAACATCATGTCCAGCGGCAGCGCAACAAATATCAACACGCCACGTGAAGTCTTTACGCCCTTGGTAAAATCCTCTTCCCCGCAGAGACCAAGCAGTCTTGCTCCCGAAGACCTTGGCGTGCGTCAGAAAGAGATGTCTCCACAGAGGAGCACAAACATAGCCATCAAAATAGACGACGATCCTGTCGCGGCCGCCATCAATGCCACTGACGAATCAGAGGATGACGATGTGCTATACCAAGAGGAAGCTAGAGCAAGGCACACGACCCCGAAGAGACCAAGAGGACGTCCCAAAAAGGCGATGGAAGCAACAGCGGCGGCTGAGGAGAGTGCGGTGGCGGTCAGGGTGAAGAAGAAGCGAGGAAGACCCAAAAAGTCCGACAAAGTGGATCAAAATGATGACAAGACGGCAGTTGTTTCAGATGGAGCCTCTCCGGACATGGCGTCCGTACCTGGAGATAAAAGTCCAGCTCGGGAACAACAGATGGACCGGGACAGCGCAAATGGGGCAACCCTGCAAGAGTCGAAAACTACGGAAACGGAAACGGAAAACAAACCTCAGCCGCCGCCAGCAAATCGGACGAGTCGAGATGAAAGTACAGAGGGCCCTGTCAAGAAGGACGTGATGACGAAGAAAGCAGAGGCGGCGTCCAGCAGCTGCAGTCGGCAATTGTACAGGGTGGGTCTGAGTAAGAGGACCAAAATTGCTCCTCTGCTCAAGATTATTCGGAAATGAGCGGCTTTCAGAAGCATGATGCGCTGTGTCGAGATTTGGAGGCGCCGATCTGCTCAGGTTGCATTCGTCTTGCGCGAATATCCATGGGCATGATGGATATGAGATTACTGCCCGTCTCTGACTCCCACATCTTCTGTCTCATAATCTGTCTGCGAAAGCGGCCGTTCGAGAATATAATGACACGTATACGTACATACATGCATACTTATGTACCTATGTATATATTATACATACTTCACATGTACATTACATACGATGTACATACACACTGTATTGATGCAGTCCATCGGTGATGCTGCTCTCCGCCCCTGCCAGACCAAGAGCCTTGCTGCGTCGTGCCTTGTCCATGAGCGACACGAATCACCAACTCGCAGACAGTGCCATGTTGGTTGGCTGCACATGTTGGCTGCACAAGTAGCTCGCTCGCGAGAGCCATCCGCCATCCGCTATCCACCTGGGCAATTCCGTCTCCCATGAGCCATGACATGTCCTTGGCTCCAGCACGAGAGCCAATCGGGGCGCATGGCGCCGTCATTTCACGGAGAGCCGAGAGGCTGGCGCGGGACAAGGGGAACCGACCAACAAAGACAGCACAGACACGCAATACTGTTGTTTGTTTCTTTGTTGATGACTCGTGGGATGGAAAGTCGGTATTGCGTGATGCACGTGTTGGTGCTGCTGGCAGGCACGTGTACGTGTGTACACTGTACACACCACCCCGCACTAGTCCGGTTCTAGAAGGAAGCGGGGCAGTCCGCAACTGGCGGGCAGGCACGACACACTCGGTCACTCTTTTGCGTGCGCGCATTCCCGGGATACTCGATTGAATTTTTGTGCTTTTGGTGTTTGGGCCACGTCGATAGTCTCTTTGCCTTCTTCTCTCCTGCTCCTCTGCCTCTGCCGTTTCTGCTGCCCAGACGGGCCAACAGAATCTCCAGTCGCTGCCGGCAACCAGGGCGGAAGAAATATTTTAGGGTCCCGCCTCCCCTGTCGCTCCTTGTCGCATTGCCTGCCTCTGGATCCTTTCTGGGTCCCGGACGTGACTTGGTAACTTGTCCGGTGACCGCTGAGGTGCGAGTCCCGACATCTCCAGTCGCCACCGATTCTCGGCCCGCCCTTGTCAACATTTCAATTTTTCGACCCCTCGCGACCTTTGGACGATTTTGTCGCTGGACGTGGACTCGGACTGCCGCAACACGCACAATGGAACAGAACGGTGTTTCCAATGGAGCGACCAGCTCCCACAATCCGTCTCAGCGCTACTTGAGTACTCGTGGCGAGGACAGCGATGTAAGTTGAGATGAAAAAAAAAGAAGGAAAAAAAGGAAGAAGGAAAGAAATAAAAGACGTGTTTCTTCTTCCCCTGCTGCCCTCCACTTGCAAGGACATGGTTTCCAGAGGCTAACCATTCTCCTCTCCCCCTGCATGTAGTGCTCGTTTGAGGAAGTTGTCCTGCGCGGCCTGGCCACCGACGGCGGTCTGTACATCCCCGAGCAGATCCCCCAGGCCAGCTCGTGGGAGTCCTGGAAAGACCTAAGCTTTTCCGACTTGGCGTACGAAGTCCTGTCTCTGTACATCTCTTCCTCTGAGATTCCCTCGGCCGATCTCAAAGACATCGTCAACCGGAGCTATTCGACGTTCCGAAACAGCGACGTCACGCCTCTTGTCCATCTCGACGGCAATCACTATCTGCTCGAACTCTTCCACGGTCCCACGTTTGCCTTTAAGGATGTCGCGCTTCAGTTCGTGGGTAATCTGTTTGAATATTTCCTCGTGAGGAAGAATGAGGGGAAAACGGGACGCGGTAGGACTTTCTCCCTTCTCGACTCTATCGCTTTTCTCTTCTTTATTCTCTTTCCTTTTCTGTTTTTGCCACCACCCATTCGTTTATTCGCACGACGGAAGAAGAGAACGAGTACCGACTTGTCGCTAATTCTTCTTGGACAGATCGACACCACCTCACCGTCGTCGGCGCGACTAGCGGCGACACCGGATCTGCTGCCATCTATGGCCTGCGCGGCAAGAAGGACGTTTCAGTCTTCATCATGTTTCCCAAGGGCCGCGTAAGCCCCATCCAGGAGCTGCAGATGACTACGGTCCTCGACAAGAATGTCCACAACCTCTCCATCGAAGGATATTTTGATGACTGCCAGGTAAAAGCCTATTCATCTCCGCAGACAAGGATACGCCTACAAAAAACAATGGGGAATACGTGCATAGCGCTAATACGCTCGGAGAACAGGACATCCTGAAGTCATTATTGTCTGACCCCGAAGCCAACAAGCCCATCAACGTCGGGGCCGTCAATTCCATCAACTGGGCTCGTATCTTGGCCCAGATCACCTACTACTTCCATTCATACTTTTCTCTGGTCAAGCAGTCGCCAAACTTCAAGATTGGCGACAAGGTGCGCTTTGTTGTCCCGACCGGTAACTTTGGCGATATCCTCGCCGGTTATTTTGCCATGCGAATGGGATTGCCTGTGGACAAGCTCGTCATCGCCACCAACGAGAATGACATCCTGGACCGCTTCTGGAAGACGGGCAAGTACGAGAAGAAGCCGGAACCAGAGGAGGGCCAAGCGCCTGCCGTAGAGGGCGTCAGAGAAACCCTTAGCCCCGCCATGGACATTCTCGTCTCTAGTAACTTTGAGCGTCTCCTATGGTTCCTGGCGTACGAGTTTGCCGCGAGCGCCGGCATGGATGACCTCTGGAACAAGAAGCAAGCGGGCCAGGAAGTGGCCAAGTGGCTCAAGGAGCTCAAGACGACGGGGTCCTTTGGCCCCGTCTACCAAGACGTGCTGTCGAGCGCCAAGCGCGACTTTGACAGCGAGCGCGTCGACGATGCCCAGACCCTGGAAACCATCAAGGCCACCTACCGCAAGCTCGGCTACATCCTCGACCCGCATACGGCCGTCGGTGCCGCCGCCACGGCAAGGTCCATGTCCGGCGCGGCCCCGGACATGCACCACATTACCCTCTCCACCGCCCACCCGGCCAAGTTCTCCATCGCCGTGGAAAAGGCCCTCAGCGGCGAGGAGGGCTTCGACTTTGAGAACAAGGTCCTGCCGGCCGAATTTGTCGGCCTGGACAAGAAGGAGAAGCGCGTAACCGAGGTGGAAAACAACGTGGACCGTGTGCGCGAGCTGGTCAAGGCACAGGTTGAGCAGGAACTCTCGCAGACGTAGATGGTATTGCTGTCAGACAAAGAAGGCCCTCAATAGAATCAAAACAAAAAGAAAAGCATTACGTTTGTTTGTTTGTTTTTTCTTCTTTTGCCTTTTGTTCTTTTGTATGTATATATTCATATATAAACAGCAGGGCATAGTTTACCCCAATGTTCCGCGGAGAAACGTCTGCATCACCCACGCCACTTGACCGTCACAGAACGCCTCATACGTGCCATGGTGAATGCATCGCCCAACACCATCCCTACATTCGTCCGGAATGGACCTGCCGCCGCGAACGGGAACACGTCACCCATCCAGCACCCACTACGCTACGAGCTCAACTCACTCGTATACGAGATGCCACGCGAATGTATTCCCGAAACCGTGACCAGTGGCACTAAATGGTATAAAAAGGTGATCCGCCCCCCCTCCAACAAAAAAATCAATCAAAATCGTGGCAAATCTTCCCGAAGCGAACCTTGTTTTGCCGCACTGGACGTGATTTCGACAAGACGCCTTTTTCACACGGAGCGGGGGACTGACATGGGTACCGACCGGTGCAAGGCACATTTCTTGGGACAACAAGTGTTTGCAAAAAGAGAACGGGGTGAGAAAATATGAACCTGAAAACGCCATTGTTCATGATATGCACTCGGTGGTGGGAATGAGAATCAATTCTCCCTTTTCCTTCCCATGCCACTTGAAGTGGTTTAAAAAAGAAAAAAAAAAGAAAAAAAAAAAAGTTGGTGGTACCTAAATGGCCACAAGGTCCCCTCCCCGCAAATGTCTGAAAAAAGATAAAGAGGTGTAAAGAAGCCGGGGTATTTCAAGTACCAGACATCTCCTATGTCTGCCATGTCCTTTGGAGTTACGGAAATGCAATTCTTACAATGTTCTCGGCTTGTTGGGGCTATTTTCTTCGTCGTCCAACGTCTTGATGCGCTTCTTGATCAATTCGAATGACGAGAAGAAGATGGCATTGACCAGACAAGAACGGCTCATGGAGACGCCGAGTCCGCGGTACATGTGCCTCTTGAAGAACTCGATCTTTGGTGCTGGTTGTACTTTTTCTCCGCGGGAATGCAGCAGAGAGTTTCGTTGATATATACTCTTGGCGGAATCAATGGGATCTGGGGCGGTTCGAGGACAATAGGAAGAAGAAAAAAACATCATTGTCAGCTTTTTTTGACTATGTTCCGGTTCGTGATGCAAATGGAGGGGAGGGGAGAGGGGGGTCAAGACGAACATATCATTGCCCAGGATACAAGTCCGCACATGCCACCAGCCGTTACCACGGCCAACTTGTTGTTGTTTGGGTTGTCGCCGGCCAGGGTTGTTCCGATTTGCTTCCCGCTCTCATATACCATGAAGTAGATGCCAGTGCCTAGGGTGTCACGCACTGATGAGTTTGTGGTACAATGTCAGCTTTTACCCTGGGCGTGTGGCGCCTCTTTCGAGGTTTGTGCATGGATTGGCAATGAGAGATTCTCCACCTCAGACTCCCGTCACTTACATAAATGCAGTCGAAACCCCGTGTACAGTCCCAAAAGTCCTCTGTGTTTGATGATGTTGGCCATGGTTCTCAGCGTGCCCTTGTTCTGGTAACTCGAAGCTACGGCCTTGCTCTTTTGGCAGTTGCCGACTCTTTCGGCCAATAGTACGGACACCTGGGCGCTGAGCTTGGTCAACTCAAAGGGACACGCTATGAAGGTGATGATGGATCCGGCCGTGGCACCGGCAGCGCCAAAACAAGCCACAGAGTATAGGTTTGGGTAGGTGCCGGCCCGGTTTACATGACGCAGGATATCATAATTCATGTTTCTTTTCACCCATGCAGCGTATGCATACTTTGCGCGCTGATATATCGAAAACGAGACCGTCCGGACGAGCGTAATGCTTGCCATTGGCGCCACGACACCTAAAGAGCACCCGACACGTTAGTACGGACTGTGCCAAAATCACTTTGAGGGCATTCTCGAACGTTCATGAATTTTTCTTCATATTTCTTGATATTGTTTGATGTTTTCTAATGTTTTTTTCTTCTTCTCTTTTCCCCTTTTTTTCTCGCAGCGTCAAGTTGAAAGTGTACCTCGAAAGAAGCCGGCCAGGCGTTCGGTTCTATAGGTGTGCTGAACGCAGTCCACGAAGCCATTGTACTGATATGTCTGCATACGAGTCTTGACGCTGTCGAGGGGGAATGCGGCCAAGGTGGAAAAGACGCTGGACGAGCTGGCGGCTATCTCGGTCCGGTACTGCTTGACAAAGGAATTGGCATGATCTCGTCCGCGCTGGGTGGAAGGCATGACTTTTACTGACGAGGTGAGATGGCCCTGGACATCTTGCTGCTGGCCACGTCTTGCATCCGCAGTCATGCTTTTGGAAGGGCAATCCCGGGGCAGTTGCTTTCGTGCCTCGTGCCCCGTGCCCCGTCGACCCGGACACGCTCACGAACAAGCCGGATGCAAAGAGCACGAGGGCGTAGGAACAAATGATGAGTCGAGACGCACGTCGGGTTCCGTCTGCGAGACGGAGAGAGGGTTTCTGTCCCCGGCCACGGCACGCACACGCACACGCACACGCACGCGCGCGCGGTTCAGACCCGGCGACCTCGACACGGACGACGAGATCGGCAGCGAGTCTGTGGTGTGCGCGGGCAGGCAGCACGACCTAAATGTCCGGGAGCCGAGATGCCATCAATTGGCCGAGGTCGTCCGTCTCAATGTGGCCGGTTCGGTGACGAACACGAGGAGGGGAGAGAGGGTCTATTGATCGACACCGGGAAGCGAGATGCGTGGCGAGGATGGCGGCTGCAAGAATCGAATGGGATTAGTCGTCGGAAACGGGTGTAGGATGGCGATGCATGGAGGGAAGATGCCGAGAACTTGGCGATGGTGATTTCCAGTTCGAGGAGTGAGGGGTCGAGTTGGAGATTGTCGTCGATGTCTGGCAGCGGACCTGCAGTTGCGGCAGGAGCAGCAAGACGCACCCGCCTGGCTACTGGTCTGGTCTGGCCTGGCCTGGCCTGGCCTGGCCTGGTATGTATGACGCGCCCCAGAGCAGAGCGGCGTGGCGCTGCCACCAGGTGCAGCTGTGGGGAAGGGTCAGAGCTCGAAGCTTGGGTGCCGGCACCGGGCGGTGATTGGCTGGTGAGGGGCTCCAACACCATGTATGTACTTTCGGTACCCAGGCACCAACAGGAGGACTTGTAGGTACATGCATGTACCTCCTCATGTGCATGACGTACGTGCAAGTACGGGGTACCTACCACAGACAGACAGGAACAGGCAGACTCCAGCCTGGTGACTCCAAAGTGATCCATCGTGATCCATCGTGGTCCATCGTGGTCCATCGTGGTCCATCGTCCACCAAGAGCCATCAGCCCATCCACCCGTCTCGGCCACGACTCTGTGCCGGGGTATTCCCCATTCCCTCATTCCCCAGCACGGCACTTGCGCATGCACTCTCCGACTCCCCGACTCCCCGACTCCTCGTTGCACTGCCACCATTGCCACCGTTGCTACCCCATCCGAGCGCGCCTAAAGAAAGCATGCCGTGGCGTTTCGCCGTTTCGAGGCGCCCTCCTGCTGCGAGTCAGTGGATGGCTCGTCGTTAGTCGGCACGCAGGCTGATGAGTACCAACATCTAACATATCGGAACGGGGACGTGTGGCAACGCATCGTGGCAACGAAACATGCACCACCATTCGTCGGCACGCAACCGGCTGCACCATCTGGACTCGAAGCACGTTGCCTGGCATTTGCCTCCAATGCTAAAACTTCTACATGATGCCACGCCTTTCCCGCCTGCACCGCAAATAATCTCCGCCCTCGTGCCCGTGCCCCAAAATTGAAGCCTAGCATCCATCTTTCATCCGTCATCAGTCCACGTACATCCTTGCTCAATACATTGCAGTTGAAACGCTGCTCGACAAGCCCTCCTTGCTTTTGTCGGGCTGCCAGAAAGGACCTTTTCTTATCCTTGGCCAGAGAGGAATGCCCGATATAAAACTGACAGTGAATCTGCATCTTGTGTATCGCCGTGGCCAGACTCGCACGGACATCTCCAAACACAAACTCACGGAGATGTCCGGTACGATGTGCTGTACTTTGATAACATAGAAAACAAGCTCTCGCAGTGCTCGGAATTACCTCTGCCCTATTCTTTTATTCCTGGCGAATGGACTCGAAAAAAAATTCCTTTCTTCTCAAATCAAACCCCGCGTGTTGGCGTAGTTCAAGCACCTGTAGCACCTGCGTCTGACGTCTCCGTGGTTTGCTCCTGGGAGCCTCCAGAGTCGGCAGTTTCTCCGGCGGGTTCAACTCCGACTTCGTGCGTGATAGCCAGTCTCTGCTCCTCTTTTCTTATGCGAATAGCCTCAGTCTCCTGACGCAATTTCTCCAGATTCCAAGCGTCGTCATCTTCATCTTCGGAATCATCTTCGTCCCGCCACTTGCCGCTTTCAAACAAAGCACGACCTGTGTTCTCCTTCGCCTTTCGAAGTTGCTCTTCGGCCGCTTTCTTGTCGAGACGCTCTTGTTTCCATTTGGCAAAGCTCTCTGGTGTCACTGGCGTGAGAGTGCCAGTCAGCTTGTGTCGCTCCGACTCCAAGAAGTCTTCCAGCGTAAGTGTCTTGAGTGGCGATTTGTCCATGAGAGCCTTCTCGGCCGCTCTCTGCTCTTTTGTCTTTAGGATGAATCTGCACAGCCTCCGCGTTAGCGTAATCCAGCATGGTGATGAAAGAAAAAGAAGAAGTAGAAAAGCAAAGCAAAAGGCAATGGCCAAAATTCATACCCAGGAGGCAAAGCATGCTTGTACATGCACTTATCACCGCCATTCGGACAGATCCAGAACCAACCATATTTCCCATCCTCAATGGCCGAGATGAAAAACTTGCACACTTTGTCCGTAGTCGTCTTTTGGTTGCCCTTCTTAGACAAGACGACCTTGCGTAGTTTTTCTTCATCCCAGTCGGCAGAGGTCTCCTTCTTCTTTTCCTCCTCCTCGACTCCTCTGTTATCCGTATACAGATTTCTCTTCTCGACCTTGCGTTCGATGGTCAGATCATGTGAGAACTTGCACTTCTTGCCCTTTTCGCAATCTCCCTTCTTGTAAAAAATGCAAAGCACCGTCTTGGGGTCGACACCAAAGGGCACTTTCTGTATCTGGGCAGGCCTGTTCAGAAGTAAGGCAGCCTCCCTCTTGGCTTCTTCAGCGGCCTTTTTCTCCTTTTCGCGCTGAGCTCTCTCAGCCTGCTTTTTCTTCTCTTCCGGGCTGACACCGTTCTTGAGATTGCTGGTCATCTGAGCAATCGTTTTTTGGGCAGCCGCTCCCTTCTTGTTCTTCATCCCAAACGTCTTGTCTTCGACCAGTTTGGTGGCCGATGGCTTCTTGCTGCCACCGGCTTTCTCGTTTTTCTTGGGAGGCATGGTGGTGGGCGGCGGCGGTGTCGAGGGAGCGGGCGAACTTTTCAAAACGAGGTAAAGGTTGCGGGCGGGATATAAGTGCGACTTGAAACGAAATTTTGAAGACAATTTTTTTCTTTTTTCTTTTTCTTTTCTTTTCTTTTTCTTTTCTTTTCTTTTCTTTTCTTTTCTTTCCTTTCCTTTCCTTTTCTTTTTTTTTTGAGGAGAATATGTGGTCGCTCGTGTTGACTCCCACACCGACCGGGTCGTGGGATTGAGTGGACGCGGGCTGAATTGTCGTCGAATCGTAGGGGAAGAAGACGTGCCAGCGTCGAAAGGGAAAATAATCCTCCACAATCATTCCGTCATTTTTGGTGGGCTGCCATGGTTGGCGGATAAAGTGAAGTCACACGGGATCACGTGCTGAGCACCGTGCCTCTTCTCTGCACCGCCCATGGCTCGCTCTGATCTTTCGAATTGTACGGTGGGCCATAGGTACGTACCCCGTAGCCATATGCGACATACCTCGAGCTCCTTACGAAAGCACCAGCTGTCCTTCTTGATACAGCGCATCAGTCATCGCCATTTCGAACTACCTGGCTGCTTTTCTCGTGCCTTGTGCCCTTTTTCTTGTAAGTCATGCCGGCAACACGTTTGATTCTAATGCATCGGAAAAGGCTTTTTTTTCGGCTAATAGCTCAGCGTCTAGAAACCGTCTCGCCACGGAATTCCTCAGTCGCACTACATTGTCGTCATTATGATCTCCGATCGCGATCTGTATTCGCTGGCCATCTTCTTTGGTGTAGTCTCCGTGCTACTCATTCTAGCTTATCAGTTTATGGAAGCCAACGCGATATCGCATGTGGCCGGCGCCGATAAGGTCGATCACGCAAAGGCATCATGAGGAGGAGAGACGACTGTGGGCAAGAAAGGAGGACGAGCCAAGACGGTTCGTTACGCCGACAATATGTGGCGGCGCGGTTGTAAAACTACGAATTCATCAGCAGCGGGGACATGCAGGCAAAAATTCTTTTTCAAAACATTTCGCATACAAGAATGATCTCTAAGACGTGTCTTTCTTTGTGTGGCAAGGGACAGGGTCTCTCAGCGACGAATACATTGCGTCGGATACATTTATTTCTTTGCCTTTCTTGTTCCCGTATGGAGTAGCGCTTTATTGGTACTTCATGACCGGACTTCTACGCCTTGTCGTCATAGACCAAGGAAAATTGGCATTGGCTGATATACTCGGCATCCCTTGGACAATTGGGGCTGGCTTGGTGTAGTCTGGTTGCGAGCGCTGCACCCGAAGCTGTGTTTGATGCACGCTTAGGTCCCTGTTCTCTCGGTCACCATCCTCGACTAAGCCGTAAAATCAACTTGATGTAGCTCGTCAGTCTACTGAAAACGAAATACAACGTGAAGAAGAACTGAGCGTCCTAAAGCTGCTCTTGGAGAAAACACGACGATATCACTGGTGAATTATACGGCCATGAAATTCCATGCCTCACCTTGAAACTTCAATGCAATTTCTTGGTGCTGCCCTCGCATGTACATAAATGCATACAATATATTCATCAATACTCCTCTTGCCCTGCTCCGACGACACGTAGCCTGTGTCCACGCCAAACTCAAGTCGGCGTGCCGACGTGCGGGCTTCAGATCACGGGTCCAGCCGATACGGGACAAAAACACTCAGGGCAGCGGCTAAGACGACTGGACGATTGCCGATTGTGCAGAGTCGGAGATAGTACTGTATATAGATTGTATGTGTGTGGATGACTGCTCGGTGAGTTGTGCTTCCGTCACGAACCATGGACGAACCGTGGACGAACCGTGGACGAACCGAGGGCGAACCATGCTGCAACACGCAAGTCGTGTGCTCAACGCTGATTGGCTGCATCGCGGCGTTGCAACGCCAGCCAGGCTGCTTACGTCATGCATGTGCGGCTGCCTCCCAAGACCTGTCTAGGCTCTAGCTCTGCACAACCGGTTTAGGCACGCTCGTTTGCTTAGTCGCTGCCCTTCGCGTCCAGTCAGAGTGAGTCGGTCAGAGTGAGTCAGTCAGTCCAGTCCCCTTCCCTCCTCTGCCCGGGCACCTCGTCTCTGCGTCTTCCTCTTCTCCCCAGCATCCTCAGCTTTCGTCATCCACATCACACGCTGCCCTTGTCGCAACTGCAGATTGGACGACTCGTGCTCGTGCCGTTTTCTTCAACTTTTTCTTCTTCTTCTTCTTCCTCCTTCGAGATTGCGCGTCATTTACTTGCGGCTCGTTCTGCTTTTCCTGCCCGACCTGACCTATTGTTGTCAGTTTTCTCGACCAGACTGTTCCTTCCAGACCATCACGCACTGCTAAAGTCGGTGTTCTTTTTTTTTTTCGTCACCTCGGTTTCGCATCTCAAGGCATCTTCATCCGTGGAAATTACCCCCTTTCACATCTATTCCTGAGCGTTGCTAGACTCGTCGTCCCATTCCGTTTTCGACAGTGACGATAACAAACAAAAGAAAAACCATCAACATCAGAATACCAAGTCCATCTTCTCTCAACCATCGACTTTTATCTCCAACAATGTCTAGCAAGCTCGACAAGCCTCTTGACGAGATCGTCTCGGCCAAGCGCCAGTCTGCTCGCAACCGTCGCTCAACCCAGCGACGCTCTCCCGGCTCCAAGCCAAGTGCTCCCATCGGCGGCGTTCAGAAAAACTCCAAGCCGGTTCGTGGCACTGCGGTCAAGCCTGGTCCCGCAAAGGCGAATGGTACTGGAGAGAGCAAGGTCATTGTCAGCAATCTGGTACGTGTGGTTTTAGGCAGTCAAAGCACTATGTTGCTTTCTGTGGTCATGGTTCTAACGACTCGATAGCCTAAGGATGTCTCGGAGCAGCAGATCAAGGTATGTTTCCGTTGAAGGTCTCGTTCCTTCCGGGATATGTTGGACGTTTTCTTCGTCGCCGCACCCATTCTTTCTACTTCGACGTCCGCGCCTTCTGTCTGAGAGCAACGGCCTTGTGCCTGCAGCGCCAAAATCTCCGCCCGCCCTAGTCTCCTTCTGTACTGCTTGAGAAAACCTGGAATATGGTGAATCGCAAGCGGTCGAAGTCGAGAGCAGTTTCGCCTCGCAACGTTGCCTGGTCAGCATTGTTTGCACGGCGTGAAGAATCTGCGGCATGGAGTCTGCTGTGACGTTGAGTGTGCGGTGGCTTGGTCCCTACCGATCCTTGCGGCGTGATATAACAATCGCTGGCGTCCCAATTTGATGAAGCGAGCAAAGTGATGCGCCCGTGCCCGACTAGTTAAAATACGTCATCTGCAAAAAAAAAAAAAGAAAGAAAGAAAATGGGGAAGTTGAAAAGTCATGGCCAAGGCGGTTGATGATTCATGGCCGGAGAGCTGTGTTCTCCTCCATGATAGATTGGTCGGGCCACGTCATGCGATGCACATACGAAAGGGCGACAGATCTGGGTTGAAATCCAAGTCTCTGTTTACAAGGTGGATTATCTCAAGTTACGGGTCGGCTGCTCTCTATTTCCTCTGGTGTGATGATCCGACATGAGAATCGTCTTAAAGGGATAGTCCGGGTCTTGTACTTGAATACCGGACCACATTTTCGGTGCTGGGCCTGGTGGCTCGTTGCTTTGCTCGCTCATTGATATTCTTCTTGGACGACACTTGCTCAGCGCACCCAAAAGGCGACTGGGGGGCGACTGCCATGATCTCAACGTCGGACCAAGATGAGCACTGGAGTCGGATTCTAGAAGATGAATACCAACTGTCGATGAACTGACACACCGTCCCCAATTAGGAATACTTTGTTCAAGCTGTTGGACCAATCAAGCGAGTTGATCTCGTTTACGGTCCCAACTCTGTTAGCCGTGGCATTGCCAACGTCACCTTTCACAAGCTCGATGGCGCTAGCAAGGCTTTCCAGAAGTTGAATGGTCTTCTCGTCGACAACCGACCTATTAAGGTGAGCAGCAAAAACTTGTCGTCGCGGAAATCATGGAAACGAAGTGCTTTTTTTTATTTAAAAAAAAACAAAAAAAACTGAAACGATATTCTAGATTGAGATTGTCGTTGGTGCGGCTCAGGCCGACAAGGTCCTGCCAGCTGTTAAGAGCTTGGCCGAGAGAACAGCGTAAGTGGGAAATTGTGGTCGATACACCAAGAAGCACAACCCTGATGCTAGCACTCGACATGCTCTACATTGGCCGAAGCAAATTCTAACAATGTCAACGGCAGTCAACCCAAGGCGCAGCCCAAGTCGGCTGCTTCTGGCAAGGGTGCCACGGGAGGCGTCGGCAAGGCCGGGAATGGCGTAAATGCTGGCTCTGCCAACAAGAAACGACGCGGCCGTAACGCTCGCCCTGTCAAGAAGACTGCTGATGAGCTCGACACGGACATGGCAAACTACTTTTCGGGAAGTGCTGATGGGGCCGGCAACGCTGCTGCGGCTCCAGCCTCGGCTGGTGCCACTGTCGATGCGTCCATGGAGGATGAAATTATGGTGAGTAGATTGCAGACCCGTGTTGAAAGGCGAGTACGTGCTAATTCTTGTGTGTGGCAAAAGTAATGTTTTCTGCTGCGATTGTAGCACGTGCACGAAGTTTCGAATTTGACATTTCAGTTTTATTATCGTAATACCCAATTAATTTGAAACAAAAAAAAAAGAAGAAGAGACGATTTCCTTTATTCTCGGGCTCAGTTATTCGCAGTGACACCTCCGTCATGTTCATTTTCTACCAATTCTCGAGATTGTCAACGGTCGCGGGGAGACTATGTACAGCGGACCAGTCGGTCACGAAACGGGTACAACTAGCTACATGGTCGTCATGTCATGCCAGAAAGAGAGGCATGGTCAAGCGAGAGGACGAAAGCAAGCGACAAGGGAATGGGCATCCACCCTACATGTATTTTATATACATACAAAAACAAAAGGAAAAAATGAAGAATGAAAACAGAGAACACAGAACAGAGAGTGACGGGTAGCCGCCGTGCAAGGGGCTGCCTGCTCTAGAGTGTAGACACTCCAAGTTGCGGTTGTTGCTGTGGTGGACGTCCGTGTGATTGCAAGACACGGATCGCGAGTAGGTTGGAAGGTATGTATGCCATGTATGTGGGTGTCGTCCATGTATGGATGGCAAGTGATTCAAGTGATTGTCCTGCAGATTGTGGCGGCCTGCGTGCCGGGCGTCAACGTCTTGGCGGGCCGCTGGGCGAGGCCGTCGATGGAGTTCCTCGAGGCGGCGGCGCGGGCCTTGGAGGCTTGAGGCGCCATGTCGCGCATCAGCTGGTCCATGGAGGGAGCAAAGTAGGGCTCGTCGGGGGGCCAGGCCGTGATGAAGGCGCCGTTGCGGGAGGCGCGGGCGGCGTCGAGGGAGGTGTAGGTGGAGGGGGATGTTTGGGAGGGCATGGTCTGCGACTGGCCTTTGGTGGGTTTGTGTTTGGTTGGTCTTGGGTTGTTGATCTTTGACGGTCTTGTGTTTGGTGTCGTTGGTGTCGTTCCCCCTTCCATCTCCTTGTCTGTTCTTTTTATTTATTGTTATTCCTTAACCCCGTGGTCGTCTCTTGCGTCGTATCGTCTTATTGTTTCTCCTTCCTGTCCGGCCTTGCACGGCCCTGCTTCACCCCTCCGCCAGAATCGCGATACTTGCCCTCGGGCGTCAAACAAAGATGGCGACAGCACGTCTCTTTTCCTCTCCGTACGTCTCTCCCACGTTTTTTTTTCTTCTTCTTTTTTCCCCAAGGCAGAACCGCCATGGCGCGCCATGCAGTCTATATACCCGGCGGGACAAGAACCAACAACCGCCTCCCCCCCCGTCGTGAAGAAGAAAAAAAAAAAAAAGAAACCAAAAAAAAACCCAAACCGTGTGCACCATCACGGGCACAAACACAAACGGTTTTTCTTTTGTGGCGCCCGTTCGCTCGCACGCACCCCCGGCGAAGCGGGAACCACACGAGTCCTATTCTGTACGTGCATCTCGACGCCGGACCGACGTCCCCCCCCCCTTCCTTCATCCCCACGCGCTCCCGTGCGGCATCTGCCGCGGGCGAGTGACTCGGGGGAGGGGATGTGCTGATGGCCGATGGTGCTGTTCTTGTTTTTTTTTTTCGCTGGGATGTGAACCCCGAACGCCGTGCCACCGGGCGGGCGTCGCACGCGTGCGTACGGGATGCCGATGGTGTTTGTAAGAGGGGGAAAAAGAAAAAAACATAGTACAAAAAAAAAGAGAAGAAAATTACATTAATTAATCAAATTCAAAATAAAATAAAATAAAAATCAATCAGTACACATCCACTCCATCCAAAGCAAGGCACACCACAGCGGAATCGTCAACGAGGGGAAATCGCATCTCTTCCCCCCCCCCCCCCCCCCCAAAGACCCGGTTATACGAGAAAGGACGCGACGAGACGGGCGCATCTCTCCACAGGCGGGTTTGGTGGCACGGCATCGCACGTAGGAGGGTGTCGGGCTAACGACCGAGGCTGGTGGTTCTCGTGCGACACGGATGGCTTTTTTCTTTTCTTCTCGGGGTCATGGCGAGCAAACTTTTTTTTTTGGTTCCTTGGAATTTGTTTGTGTCGGCGACTGACGGTGGGGTCTTTTTTTTTTTTTTTTTTTTTTTTTTTTTTTTTTTTTTTTGTTCTTCTGCTGTTCCTGGTTCTCGAGGTCCGATCCTGCATTCGGCATTTCCACAACCAACGCCGTGCAGCTCCGCACGCCACGGCTTTTGTTTTCACCATGGACATGTGTACGTGGCGTATGTGTACATGGTGCATGTCATACGTGAATCATGGCAAAGTCGACAAATACATGAATACATGGCCGGCCACCCGTCTCAGAGGATACGAGAGCCACTCTGGTGCATCGTCATCTTGCAGACCAAGTCAGATTTTATTTATTTATTTTTTTTGGATTTTTTTTTGTCTGTCTTTTACACATCTCTTGACTGGTGCTGTGCCGTCCCCTTTCCTCCACCATTCCGCTGCTGCCTCAAGTCCCTCTGCGCAGCCAAGGAGAAAACCAGCTTCCAATACATGTGGGAAAACACATCAACCCGTGCTTGACTAAAATAAGCAAAACGTTCCTCTTCTTTACGCTTTCTTGGCAGCGTCATCCTCTTCCAACGCCGGCATCTCCTCGTCGTCGTCGTCGTCACCACTGTCGTCGTCGTCACCCTCGCCACCCATGGAGCCGAGATCGGGCATGTCACCACCGCCCAGCTTGGAGAAGTCGATGCCGCCAAAATCACCTAAGGTACATGTCAAGTCAGTGTTTTGTCTCTCTCTCTGTTTGTCCAATCTTTTATCTTTCTTCTTGATTTGGTCACGGGCCGCTATGCGAGCTGCTACGCAAAAAGGTCCTTCCCACGTTCTTGCGGTTCCTGCGGCCAAGTAATGCTGTGGAAGGGGACAGTCACTGGGAACACAGCTCAATCGGGGGTCCGTGGTGACATACCACCCATGCCTGGCATACCACCTGTGCAACGAGAAAGATGTGGTCAGTATACTTGTGGCAAAGGGTACCGTGTAGAGCCCTCGCGAACGAGTGGGAAAGGAATAGCAACGCAAACGCAACGCAACGCAACTTACCCATGCCACCAAATTGCGAAAAGTCTTCCTCGGTAGCCTCGTTCTGCTCGTCCTCGTCGACCCACTTGTCAAAGTCGGTCTTAAGAAAGTGAAGCTTCTTGGACTCCTTGAGCAGACGCGGCCAGTACTCCTCCTTCAACTCCTTCTTCTGGATCTTCATCTCCACGTTCTTGGCCGTGTGATGGATCTTGGACTCCTCGGGGTCGATTTCGGCGAAGAATTCCAGCTCAACGTGGTACTTGCGTTTCAAGGTGTCCGAGGTACCGGTAAAGTTCAGGCCAGAGGGTTTGAGATCGAGCTGGAGACCGTCCTTGGGAATATCAGGGACGTTAATGGTCAGGTAGATGAAGTTCTTGGCGGGATCGCTAAGGGATGAGCGCTGAGCCCAGAGAACTATTGTTGTGCGCAGAGAGGAAAAAAAAGAGAGAGAGAAAGGAGTAGAAGAAGCTATCCGTCAGCGATATGAATCCCCCAGAGATAACATGACCAAGTGCCGCTAGCAGCTCGAAGCTGCGATGCCTCCGAGATTTGTCCTCAAAACGCAAAAAAAGGCATTCCCGCGACAGAGGCCGGGCCAGCTAGGTGGGTGACGATGGTTGCACAAACCTTCGGGGAGAACGACTTCGGTCATGATGAATGGCTTTGCTACGGTATCAAAAAAAAAAGTTGGAATGCGAAGAGCAAGAAAGCGGGGCGGGAGAGCTCTCCAGGAGCAGGACGTGGGACGCGGGACGCGGGACGTGGGACGTTTTTGGAGTAGCTGCAGACGAGACAAGATCGCAAGACGTCAGCCGGGCGAAATAAAGCAACAAAACAGACGAGCTTCCGGTACCGAAAAGCAAGACGGCGTGGGGTGACGTTACCTAGAGCAGAAAAGGGGGCGAGAGGACGTCTTGAGAAATGGAAAGCTTGAAGATGCGGGAAAAAAAAAACAGAGAAAAAAAAAAAAAAGGGCAACTCGAGCTGGTTGAGGCTGCGCGACGTTGGATTGGTGGGCGGCTGCAGCTCCTGGAAGCACCAGCTGGAGCGTGGAAAGCGTCGGAAGGAGGGCGAAAGCCATTCATCTGATGCGGCATGTGCTGCTGTGCATGCACGGCAACCGACGACACGGCCACCACGGCTGGCGAGTGCTTGTGGCGTCTGGTGCGGCGGTGCCCAGCGACACATGCACGCCGTCGGGGCACAGTGCAGCCCTCGGTAGATCAATGATGATACCTAAGTAGGTAGGTACTTACTGTACTTACAGTCTCTGGCCCAATGTATTTGGTCAAACTCAGGTATCGCGATTTTCCCTTTTATCTAGTTAACCTAGCAACTAGCATTTATATTAGTAGAAAACAAAAAAAGACCTAAGATATATAATATAATACCTACTAATACTTATAGTTTTTATTTATATAATTTACGCCTTAACTGGCTAAATTAGATAAAATCGTCGCAATACCTAAGCTTGACCAAATACATTGGGCCACCCACTGTACTTACCTACAGTATACGGTAAGTAAGTACCTACTTCTTATAGTAGGTACTTCGGGACTAGAGGTACCTGCCAATCGCTGCCGTGCCCCGCCAGGCCGTCCCGACTCCCGATAGCCTCGCCTCGCAACCTCGCAACCTCGCAATTCATCGTCACCCACCCCCAGCCTGGGAGAATCCCCCGCCGTCGCTGCCACTCCTGTCTCCACGTCTCCATCCCGACCCAGGCATCACAACATCGACATTCTGCCCCCCCCCCCCCAACCGTCTTCTCCCTTTGGCGTGGCCCAGCCTCCCAGTCGCCCACCATGGAGACATTCCGAGCCATCTTCACAAAGCCCGATCCTCAGGCTCAAGTTCGTTCCTCACCAACTCTACCCCCCCCCCCCCCTCCCTTCGGCCCCGCGTCCCGCTGACAACCTCCCCTCCCCATCAGATGCGAAAGTGCAACGCCGTCATCCGCCAAAACATCCGCAAGCTCGACCGCGACATCACCGCCAACAAGCAGTCCGAGATCAAAATCAAGCAGTACATCCTCCAGGCCGACAAGCGCGCCCAAAAGGACCCCTCCCGCGCCAAGCAGGCCCAGCGCGACGTCCGCGACTTCGCCCGCGAGCTTGTCCGCCACCGCCGCGCCTCGGCCCGCCTCATCACCTCCAAGGCCCAGCTCAACTCGGTCCAGATGCAGGTCAACGAGGCCTTTGCCGTGCGCAAGATCGAGGGCTCCATCCGCGCCAGCGCCGGCATCGTGAAGGACCTCAACTCGCTGATCCGCCTGCCCGAGTACGCTGTCACCATGCGGGACCTGGGCACCGAGCTCATGAAGGCCGGCATCATCGAGGAGATGGTCGACGAGGCCCTGCCCGAGGACGGCGACATGCTCCTCGAGGACGGCGAGGACGAGGCCGAGACCGAGGTCGACCGCGTCCTCGGCGAGATTCTCCGCTCCAGGAAGAAGGAGCCCGCCGCGTTGCCCGTGGCGCCCGAGCCCGAGCCCGAGCCCGAAAAGGTCTTTGCCGCCGCCGACGAGGACGAGGACCCGGAGGCCATGATGGATCAGATGAGGAATCGTCTCGATGCCCTGCGGAGCTGAGAGCGGGGAAGGAGTGTCCGAGGCAGCCTTCATCATGGCGGTGCATTCTTTGTTCTTTAGTTTTTTCCCCCTCGTTTTTTTTTTTTTCGTTTCCCTCACTGGATGTAGGCATTGGCGTTTTTGGGCGTTGGGGCATATAGATGGGCGTGGTAATAGGCATCGCGGCATATGGACACCGGTGCAGTTTTTGCCCCTCCCTCCCTTTTTTTTCTTCAAGGTCGCTTCTCTTGTTCTTCTCTTAATGTTCTCTTTGTCATCCTCTCATCATCCCCTCGTTATCCCGGGGAACGTGGGTACCTCGTACACAGCTACCCGTCATGCTCTTCCGAAACAGCCGACCCTGCATCCCGACGCGGCAGGCTCACACATGTATCCGAGTCTACGGCGCCCCAAGAGGGTAAAGCCAAGACAACTGACTGCAAACCACTCTTGATACAAGGGCAAAATACAGCAAGAAAATCCGGCCGAGGGCCAAAGAATGATGCTGGAAATGGACGTCTCATGTTGCCGCACCGTGGCAGAAAGGGCGTCCCCTTCTTTCTTCTTTTCTTCCTTTTTTCTTATTTGAACCTCATATTTGAGAATGGCAGCAACACATAAAGATACCAGCCACCAATGTAATCTTTGCCGCCATAACTTTTACGAATCAGTTGCCGCCCCTTTCCCATCTCCTCAAATCACTGCGTCTCATGCGGTCAGGATATTCTATCACGGGCCGCGCTTCCCCATGCCTAGTGCAAGACCACTGAATACGTTCAGTGAAGCCTACGTTTGTACGACTGAAAAAAGAAAGACTCATCTTTTTTTAAAGGAAAAAACAAGAAAAAGAAGACCAAAAAAAAGTGTCAAATGTATGAGCCGCCATATAAACTCCTTAGTATCCCAGTTCGACACAATCGGCGGCAGGCTGTCTCTCAGATATGACCAATTCATCCTCCATGAGCAAAGCCTCCGATATGTCATGTTTTTCGCAACTGTATGAAATGGAAGACAAAACAAAAACGAAAAAAAAAGACGACCAAGGTCAAACGAGACCATCTCCGCGGGTAACTGCCCTATAAAAGGCGGTGACATCAGTCATACTGGAAGAGCCTGCTGATGGACTCGCCGTGGTGGACACGGCGAATGGCTTCCGCAAAGATGGGTGAAACGTCCAGTACGTCCAGCTTGGGACAGAGACGACGATGCTCGTCTTGCGGGACCGAGTTGGTCACGATGATCCTGTCAATGGCTGATGCGTTGAGTCGGGGGATGGCATCGCCGCTGAAAACGCCATGGGTGAGTAGTGCGTAGACCTTGGTGGCACCCTCCTTCTTGAGGAGCTTGGCTGCGCGTGTTATGGTATTGGCAGTGTCACCCAAATCGTCAACCAGGATGCAAACGCGATTGGCAATGTCGCCCACAAGCATCATGCTGGCGTTTCGCTGTTCGGTAAACTTGATAGGACGACGTTCCTGCGGCCACGGTGAGTCACTGCGTCACGACAGCAGGTGGGGGAGGAGGAACGTCGTCCTATCAAGTTTACCGAACAGCGAAA
>SRPY01000197.1:0-47316 GCA_018360145.1 Claviceps africana
ATAAAGGCTTAACTTAAGCTTTATATTAAAGCTACTTTAATATTAATAAAGTATTAAACTATTTATTAAATAACTTTATATAAATTATATTATATAAAGTTAGTTACTACTATACCTTTATTAAAGAGTTAAATTAAATTTATATTAAACTTTATTAAATAGTTTAAATTATATTATATTTAAAAGTTAAAAACCTTTTATATTATATTATAAACTATTATTAAGTTAAATAAAGCTTACTTTAATTAATATTTAACTTAACTTTATAGGAAAAGCGACAAAAAAGCGACAAAAAATTAACTAAAACTTTCGCGATTTCGCCCGCACCGTAACAACGCCGTGGAATCGACTTAGATTAACTTAAAAAGTAGATAAAAAGTTTCGCTATATTTATTTACCCCCTTTTATAATAATATATTAGGCCTAAAGCATAGGTATAGTAGGTAGTGTAATAATAATAAATATTAATGTAAATAACTATAGCCTTTTATAGAGTTACTATAATTCCTTTATTTACTATAGTAAGTTTATAGTAGAAAACTAAGTTAATACTATAGCTAATATAGCTTAGAACTAAGTACTAGTTTATTTATAATAAAAATATAATAAAATTACTAAGCTTATACTAACTTTTTTACTAAAAGGAGTTTAAAAGGTTATTTTATATATTATTAATATAGAAATAATATAGGCTTATTATAGACAACCTACTAACCTTTAAGAACTAGTTATAACTACTAACCTTAAAGTAATAGTTAAAAGAGTAATTAAGAAGGCTATTTAGCTTAAAACTATACTAGCTATAATATAAGCTAAAATTATAGCTAGCAGCGCTACTTTAATAACTATTAGGCTTATTTACTTAGCTACCTCTATAGTAGTACTACTTTATATTTATAAAGAGACTGTTATTAAGGGTAATTTAATTAGTAAAGTAGTTAAATAACGTAGCTTAAAAGATATTATTTATATTATTAATAAAGCTATAAGTAAAGATATTATAGTAGCTATAAAGTATCTTTATAGTAGTAATATAGTAGTTACCTTTAAGGATATAGCCTAACTCTATACTAAAGATATAGAATAGGTTTAAACTACCTTTAGCTTAAATATAATATTAAACTAATAAGTATTTAATATTATTATTAAAGGATTCCCTATTTATTATATATATTAAATTACTAAGGAAGATATCCTTTACTACTTTACCTTTATTAATAGCAGTAGTATTACTAAGGTTATAGTGTAGAAACCCTATAGTATTATAATATAAGCCCCTTTTATCCTTAGAATTAAAGATATTAATATAGCTAATAGACTATACTATAAAGAAGTTATTTATAAAGCTAAAATATTTAAAGCTAAATTATATAATAAAGCTCTCTACTTATACTAATACTATTAATACTTTAAATTTAGTTATATTACTATATACTATATTATAACTCTATATTATAGCTACTACACCGCTATTAAGTATACTTTTAAGACTAATTACCTAGCTATTATAGGTATAGAGTAGGAGTAATATACTAACTATATAGGCACTTACTTTATTTAGTTAAAGCACTGCTTAATTATTAATAACTGCTAAATAAGAGCCTATATTATATACTTAAGCTAGCTTAATAGCTTTACTACCCTGCCTATACTAACCTTTATAAATATAAATAGTTAGACTAAGGTCTAAACCTATAGCTAATATAAATAAGCTAGTAATACCTTTTTTAATAAAGCTTTACTTTAAAAGTGTAGTAAATGCCTTTAAGGTAGCTATAACTAATACCTAAGCCTTAATATAATATTTATACCCCCTTTATTAAGGCTTTAAGGCACTATTAAAGCCTTCCTTAGCTACTACTTTAGTATTAAGTTAACCCCTTTATTATAAAAAACCCCTTTATTCTTTAATTAAATATAATACTATAAGTAATATACTAGAATATATAAAAAAAGATATAACTTATTTACTTAGCTTTTAGATTTTAATTTAAAACTAATATAGTAGTAATTTAAGAACTATATAGTATTAATAAAAACCCTTTAAACCTAAGCTTAAGTTTCTATTAACTTATAGCTTAAAATAAAAGAATAGCTATCTATATTTACTATTAATATAGCCTTAGCTTATAGATAATATAGTTTAATATTAATTAATATACTATAACTCTTTATAATATTAATATTTACTCTATTTACTCTTTTACTTATTACTATAACTAAATAACTCCTTTTTATAACTTCTTTATAGAACTACTATAGCACTACTATATCTTTATTAGTAACTTTAATTAATACTACCCCTTTTAAAACTAATATAGCTATATATTACCTAGTAGTAATAAACTCTTAATAGTTATAACTTAATAGTAACTTAGGCTTATTACACTTTAAGGTAAAATAATATAGTAGATATAAAGTAAGAGAGATAGTATTATTAACTATACTTAGTTCTTTATTAATCTTTAAACTTAATTTTTAAAAGAATTAAACTTTATTAGGTTTAACTATATTTTATAGCTTATTTATATTGCCTTTTATAATTATAGTTTTATAACTACTACTATTAAATAACCCTTATATTAATTTAAATAGCCTTAAATAAATAAAACACTTACTATTATAAAGGTAGTGTATTACTTCTACCCCTTCTTTATATTAGCTATCTTTAATACTTTTTTTTAAATTAACTTTTTAATATATAGCTTATAACTAAACTTACTACTATTACTACCCTTTTTATATTAAAGGGCCTTTATAATACCTTTAAAGTATAGCTATAGTAAACCTTTAAGGTCTATAAAGCTATTTATAATATAAAATACACTTAAAGACTTTAGTAACACTACTACACTAAAGTAAGCTAGTAGGCTACTATTAACACAGCCTTAAATTAAAAATAAGTTATTTATAATAAATAATATAGCTTTTAACACTATATAGTGGTAAATATAATAGCTAAGAAAAGTAACCTTTAAAAACTAAAATAATAGGCTTAACTTTATAGTAGCTTACTACTTAAGACTACTTAGGTTTTAGCCCTTTACTATAGCGGTAATAGTATACCTTTAGCTACCTTTTACTATAATAAAGTAAAGGTATTCTTTAATAAATTCTTTCTTATTTTAACTATTTATATAAATAATATACTAACTAACCTTAGCCCCTAACTTAACTTTACTATATTTTTAAAGGAAGACTATTTTAAAGCTTTAGAGATATATAATATAATTAAGGGATTAATTAGCTAAAAAGCCTTTAAACTTAATAAGCTCTTAGTAAGGTTCTTTAAAGCCTATAGTAAACTACTTATTAACATTCTCTTTAATTTACTTAATATATACTACTATATTAGGCATTACCTAGCTTTATTTTAGAAGGCTAAAGTTATAATTCTTTATAAGTTAAAAAAGTTACTAAAGAAAAGGAAGTATATTAATATATAAAGACTAATCTCCCTTTTTAGTGTTATAAGTAAAGTATTAAAAGTAGTAGTAGTAGTGTAGATTACTTATATAGCTAAGGAGAGTAGCGCTCTTTTAAAACTTTAAATAGGTAATTATATTAATTATTCTATAAAGGTAGCCCTTACTATTTTAATAGAAGCTATATATATAGTATAGCACTATAGCAACACTATATCGCTCCTTTAGCTTAATATTTTAACTACCTTTAATATAGTATATTATATAAAACTTACTTATATAATAATCTTTACTAAACTCTCTATATAAATAGTGTACTAAACCTAAGCCTTTACTATATTATATAAAGCCTACCTTATATTTAATAGCTAAATAGTAGCCCTTTATATAGTACCTATAAAAGTCCTTTAAAGGTCCTTTATATCCTTAATTCTCTTTTTTTTCTATATTACTTTACTTTATATTAAGCTTATAATAGTTAACTCTACGCTAATATTTAGCTTTTTTAATAATACTAATATCTTAGTATATAGCTATATAATAAAGAAGACTTAAGCTTAACTTAAGACTACTTAAGTAGTTTATTAAGAATAGTTCTATAAATTAAGCCTAAAGTTCTATTTATAAAAAAGTAAACTTATTTACTTTAGTAGAAAGAGATAGCTAGTAATAACACTAATTTAACTTAAAACTATAATAGTTTAGCTAGTATAGTTAGCTTATTTCCTTAGTATTTAAATCTATTATAAACTTTAATAAAAGGCTTATTAACTTAAGCTTACTATAAAACTAATATAATAGTGACTTACCTTTACTACACTCTTTATATTTACTTAAAGGTACTTACTATATAAATTTAAACTTCTTTATACTTAAATTATTTAAAGCTTTATTAGCTATAGTATAGGCTTATATTACACCTTAACTAAATATAGAGATATAGCTAAAAGTATTATTAAAGCCTTTATTATAAAGTAAACTTAATACCTTTATACTATTATTAATATATATAAAGCTATACTATAGTCTTTAATTAAAATTAAAGTAGTAATCCCTCCTTTAAACCTATACTTTAACTACTATACTTAACAATTCTATAATAAAATTAAGGTAAATAAAATAGTTAATAAGATTTAAATAGCCTATGCTTTAATAGTAATCTACCTTTAATATAGCGCTTAATATAGAAAACAACTCTATATTAACTATATACTGCTTTTAACTTAGCCTCTATTAAACTCTACTATATTCTTTATATTTAAAATGCTAAAATTAAATTAAAAAGAGTAATAGCTTTAGAAATAAACCTTAGTAGCTTACTAATACTTAAGTTAGTACTTTATTATAGCTAAATAAAACCTAAACTTCTACTTTAAAAAAAAGGTACTTTAACTTTATTACTATTTTATTAAGTTTAAATTATTAGCTTTAGTTTAGCTTTATATTAAAAAGATTAGCCTTAACTTCTTCCTTTACTTTTACTATATCTTTAATATAGATTTATTAATATATTACTATTAAAGTAACTATAAAAATATTTATTACCTTATTTTTTAATACCTTAAATATAACTACCTCTACCCTTTAAGATCTAAAGTAGGTTTAATTTAAAACCTAAAGGAGATCTATACTGCCTTTAACTAGCCTAGCTTTATATAATATTTAGTAAAGTAGCTTTTAAAAACTAATTACCTTTTATACTATTAACTTACCTTTACTTTATAAAATAAATAGCAGCGGATAATAATACCTTTTAGTCCTTAATATAGACTTAATATAGGCCCTTTTATTGCTTTACCTTTACTACTTTAAACTACTAATATATTACACTTTAGTATTTATATTAGTACTAATATATAATTAAATTAGGCCTTAAATTATTTTATTTTATTTATAAAAAAAAAGAGATAAAAGTATAAAAAAAAAAAAATAAAATAAAAATAATAATAGAAAAAAAAAGAGAGATAAAAATAAAGGGAAAAATAAAAGAAAATAAAAAACCTAAACTTATTAGCTATAAAGCTAGCTATAGAGCTGCTTACACGCCCTTATACCTCTTTTATTATAGCCCCTTTTTAGACCCCTCCCCCCTCTACTTTACTATTATTATTATTATCCCCTCCCTTCCTATTCTTAAACCCCTCTACTACTGCCTTAAAGCTAATATAAGCCCTACCTATACCTATTAAGGACTGTTTTATTAGGTTATTTTATTGCTTTAATAAATAAATAATTTAGTTTATATAGACTAGTATTTTATACTTAAAAATACTACTATAGTTAATAGTTATAGTAAAGGCCTAACTTAGACTCTATATTAAAGCTAACTTAGCATTAGTAAGGTACTTAACTATTTACTAAATAACTTTATATAAATTACACTATATAATATTAATTACTAATACACCTTTACTAAGGAATTAAGTTAGATTTATATTAAATACTATAGAATTATTTAGGTTATACTAAGCTTAAAAGTCTATAACTTTTTATACTATATTATAAACCACTACTATATTAAGTAAAGCTTACCTTTAGTTAGTATTTAACTTAGCTCTATATTAAACCTTAAACTTATTAAATATAACTTACTAAACTATATATATTTAAAATAGTTTAAATTAATATTTAAAATTTAAGTTAGCTATAGCAGCCTCGCTATAAATCTATATTAAATACTTATTAGACTAATTATAGTAATAAATATTAAGATCTTTTATTTTAATAAAGTAAGGGGAGTATAAAAATGCCTACTTTATACTTTATATAGGTTAAAATTAAAGCTTAAATAAGTGTAAAGGGGGACTAAGCACTTATTAAAGGGCCTTTAACTTTTAATTAACTAGCTATTTTCTTTATTATTTAGGATTAATATAACACTAAAGGTTTAAACTAGCTTTAATATAGGGACTAAAATAGCCTATATTAAATTTTAAAAGGGAAAGGGATATTTATAATTTTTTAATTAAATATAAAGAGAGAAAGAGAGGAAAAGAGAAAAAACCTTTAAAGAGGTCTCCCTTTATTTATAGAAAAAAAGCAACGCTTTAAATTACTTATTAAATTATTTATTAGTATATTAAACCTATTTAGGTAATTAATAACTACTATCCTGCTACTACACTATATCTATATTGCTTACTGCTAAGGCCTAACCTAGTTTTATATTTAGCACTTATTAAATTAATAACTCCTAATAATTTAGTATATAATAATTACTTAATTTAATAATTAGCGTGCCTTTAGATTAGCAGCGTAGCTACATTATAACCTACAACCTTCTATACTCTGCGCCCTTCTACGTTACCTTGCGTTTTATAGTATATAGCTAGTATACTACGCCCCTTTTAATAACTTAGCTTAGCCCTAAATAAAGCTTAACTTAGGCTTATAAAGTCCTTACCCCTCTCTCTTTTAAATTTAATATATTTTTATATACCTTTTTATATACACTACTTATACTCTTTATTAAACTCCTTTTAGTAACTATAGTTAAAGCCTAGTTAATAGCGTATTAATTTTTATAATAGGCACTGCTTAAGGCTTAATTTAAGCCCCTTTAGTATTTATATCTACTACTATATATAGGTTTTCCCCTTTATTCTAAGGTTTTTCCTATATAGGTTACTAAGATAAGGTACTAGCTAAGGGCTCTATGCCCCCTAGAGTAAATAAATAAATAAATAAATAAACTTAACTTTATATTAAACTTTAAAAACTTATTAAATATACTTTATTAAGTTATATATATTTATAATAATTTAAATTAATATTTAAAATTTAAGTTAACTATAATATATTTATTATAAATTTAAATTAAATATTTATTAAACTAATTATAGTAGTATATATTAAGGTCTTTTATTTTATTAAAATAAAAAGAGTAAAGGTATATTTATTTTATATTTTATATAAATTAAAGTTAAGGCTTAAGTAAATATAAAAAAAAATTAAAAACTTATTAAAAAGCCTTTAATTTTTAATTAATTAGCTATTTTCTTTACTATTTAAAATTAATATAATATTAAAGGTTTAAATTAGCTTTAATATAAAGATTAAAATAGCTTTATATTAAACTTTAAAAAGGAAAAGGGTATTTATAATTTTTATTTAAATATAAAAAAAAAAGAGAGAAAAAGAGAAAAAACCTTTAAAAAAGTCCCCTTTATTTATAAAAAAAGAGTAGCGCTTTAAATTATTTATTAAATTATTTATTAATATATTAAACCTATTTAAGTAATTAATAATTATTATTTTACTACTATATTATATTGATACTATTTATTATTAAGGCTTAATTTAATTTTATATTTAGTATTTATTAAATTAATAACTTTTAATAATTTAATATATAATAATTACTTAATTTAATAATTAATATACCTTTAAATTAATAATATAGCTATATTATAATATATAACTTTTTATAACCTTTTACACTCTTTTATATTACTTTATATTTTTTAATATATAGTTAATATATTATACCCTTTTTAATAACTTAACTTAGCTTTAAATAAAGCTTAATTTAAGCTTATAAAGTCCTTACCCCTTTCTTTAAATTTAATATATTTTTATATACCTTTTTATATATATTATTTATACTCTTTATTAAACTTTTTTTAATAACTATAGCTAAAGCTTAATTAATAATATATTAATTTTTATAATAAATACTATTTAAAGCTTAATTTAAGCTTTTTTAGTATTTATACCTACTACTATATATAGGTTTTTCTCTTTATTTTAGGGTTTTTTCTATATAAGTTACTAAGATAAGGTACTAGCTAAGGGCTCTATACCCCCTAAAGTAATTAAATAAATAAATAATATTATTTATATTATTAAATTATTTTAAAATCTTTAAAAGTTAAAATTAACTTTATTTTATATATAATTAAAGTTTTAATAGCTATTTTTTATCTAATTATTATAATAATATTTAGTATATTTAATATAGTTTTAAATTAATAATATAAATTTATAACTTATAATTATATTCTCTTTTTATTATAGTATAAAGCTAATATAATTTTAAATAATTATTTTTTAAAGGCTAATAGCTATACTTTTATAAAAAACTATATTATTTTTATATTAAATATATATATTATCTCTTTTTTTTAATACTTTAAAAGAAATCTTTATAAAAGTCTTTTTTTATAGAAAATTTATTAATATATTATTTAAATTATAAAAGAAAGAAAGATATAAAAGCTTTAATAATAATTAATATATTTTTTAAAATTTTATTTTTATTATTATATTTTTTTTCTAATTATTTTCTAATATTTTTAAATAAAAAATAAAAAATACCTTTTTTATAAATAGTTTTATTTTAATGATAAAATAATTTTAATAAATATTAAAGAAACTATTACTTTATATATAAATTAATGTCCTGTGGCGCAGTAGTTAAGCGCCTGAATAACCGCTTATAGTTATAGATTTAAATCCTATATAGAATATAGGTTTTTCTTAGTATATATATAGAGGCAAGGGCGTTAAAAAAAATTAAACCTTAATTAGCTAAAAGGGGAGTAGTAGCCCTACTTCTAGCTAATTAATGCTTAATTAGTAGTAAAAAAGTAGGTTTAGTTCTTTTACTTTTCTATTATTAATTAAGTAATATAAATTAACTACTTTTATATTATAAATAAGTAAATTACCCTTTAGCTTTTAGGTTATAAAGCTAATTTATAGCTATAATTACTAAGAAAAAATAAATAATTAAAAATAAAAAAGTAGGGTAGCGGTGGTATATATTAATAATTAAAAAAAAAAATAATAAAAAAAAGGAGGTATAGAGTAATTTATAGCTAAACCAGTATTTTATAGTTAGAAATAGGGACTAAAAGTAGATTTTAAATATATTTAGTAGGTTTTTTACTCTATTAGGTAACTAATTAATTAATAATTACTTAGGTAATTATTAATTAGCAACTTAATAAGGTTTTCTTACTAAAAAATTAGGTGTAGAGGTTCTAAATATAGCTAAGAGCATAAAATGCTTATATAAAAATAGCTGCTAGTGTACTAAATACAATATAATACAATATATAAATTAATATTAAGAAAATAAAGGTTTATATTAATTTATTAATATAAATACTTTAATAATATTATAAAATAATAGTAAAGAGCTAAAAAACAATAAAAAATATAATATTAAAATAAATAACTTAAAAGAATATAAAGAAAGGAAAATTATAATTATTAATAAAATAAATAATAGAAAATAAAAAAGGCTTTTATTAAAAAAGAAATATATTATATAATAATAAATATATTTATTTTTACTTTTATTTATTTATTTATTTATTAATAATATAACTTATATAATTAAGTAATATATAAAAAGTAAAGCTATAGTAAGTACTAAATTTATAAAATATAAATAAAAAAATATCATTTTATAATTATATTGCTATTACTTTATTAATATAATAACTTAATAAAAAACTATATAATAAATTTAAGCTATTAATTTAAATATATAATAAAAATAGTAAAAAAAGTATTATAAAGTAATAATAAAACTATTATAGTTTTATAAAAAAAACTTAATAAAGCTAAATAAAAACCTTAAGCCTTTACTTAAATAAATATCTATATAAACTAAAATAGTTTTACCTTTACTTTTCTCTCTTTTTTAAGGGGTAAGATTAATATAAACTTTATTAATACTAAACAGTAGTACGCCTCTAAGCTAGTCTATAATAAAAGCTAATATTCTTTAATAACTAAGCTTTAGTAATTATATTTAATATATAATACATTTTTTATACTTTAATTTATTACCTCTAGGCTTTTAAGAGTTTTTATATGTAATAGTATATAATAGGAAGGGGGTACCACGTAAGATATACTTTACTTAAAACGAAATAATAAGGTAGAGTGGCGGCGTGAGCAGAATTTTCTAGTCGTGCAACTAGCAAAACTTGCCTAAATAGAAATAATCAGGTGAGTGGTGTGCGAAATGAGTCAAAATGGCTTTGTTTATTTTGTTTACCCAGTATACGAGAAATAGAATAGGCGATCTTATTAGGACTAAGAACATTACTATGCGATTTCGACTTAGTACGATAACTAGCGGCAAATGACCGGCTGGTAGACGAATAATCGACCTGCTTGTGTCTAACGATTTCTGTCGCCGTGTCTCGCCTCAAGCACCCATCATCTCTGACGCCTCATAGCCTCTATTTTAGGTTCTTCAATTATCGCACAAGTGCGCAGGGTTGACATTGATTAATCATCGAATGGAGCAGGTAGCTGGTGGCGTTGCGATCAGTCACATGAATGACAGACCTTTCGACGAGGTTGACTCTCAACACAGCCTGTCACGATGAAATTTGCGCGCGACTTCAAAGAGACTCTTGCTAGTCAAGGTGTGTGCTGTTTCTCTTAGGCTTGCTGAGCCCCCTCTACAGATAATAGGGAGCTGACGGTAGTAATATGTCGTAGATTTCCCACTTCACTGGGTGAAGAATGCGATCCCATACGGACAGCTAAAAAAATGTCTTAAGAAGGTTCAACGAGAGCTGCACGACTTAGGTCTTGATCCTGACACTCTCCGTGCACTACTTGACTCGAATACGACTGCGCCTGTGGCACTTCAGTATAGACTGAAAGGTATGCATACTTGTCCATTATTATGCCTGATCATATACTGTGTTATTATGTACTTTCGTTGACTTAATTGTCGTGTGTGAAGCTGCAACCAATTCCAAGTTTGTGCAACCCAAACTTACCGTATACGTGCATTTGCAGGACGGTGTTGCCGTCGATGCTTCTCTCACACCCACATCTCGCCGCTTTTTCGAGAAAATAGCTGCGGAGATCCGGTTCGACCATTTAGACACGAATTCGCTGAAGCCGCCTCAAAACCCGATTCAAGAGAATGATGATCCGAAACACGACGATTACGAGAAGGTAGAAGTTCCTCTAGTCTTTGATGGACAGTTCTTCGACTTACTGCAGAGCGATGTAAACAATCTGGATGTGCTTCAAGCTGAGGAACGCCAAATGATGACGGCCGATGTAGATGAGCTTGGTAAGGAAGTTTCGTTGGTGTGCAGAACTAGTCGATTCTCAAAGAGCGACCTTTCTCGGTGGCGTAATATATTCGAGCTTTATCTCGATGCTGAAGTGTTCTTCGGAACTCATGAAAGCGACCACGGCAGCAGGTCCAGTCAGATGGCCCTGAAGCAACTTCAGTGGTTTCAGGTCGAAGTCGAAAAGCGAAACTTGGCCAAAGACTTCAAGCTTAGAGAAAGCCACGTAGTCTTCTTGAGATTCGTCAACTTGAATCTAAATCTTTTAAAGAACTTACAGTTTCAGGAACTAAACAAGCTCGCCATATTTAAAATTTTGAAAAGTACGTTTATGTCGACGGTCGAGAAAGTATCCGTCGCTGACGAGCAGCATAGAGTTCGATAAGCGAACATCTCTTGGCGTTTCCAAGACCTTTCACTCGACAATTCAACCTCAAGGATTTCTTTCAAGGGATGTTGCCAAAGATGTATGCGCGCAGATGTCACAGCAACTTGTCACGGTGGTGCCACAATTGAACGATTATTTATGTCCCGTATGCTTCTCTGTGGCCTTTCGGCCAGTAAGACTTCATTGTCAGCACGTCTTTTGCATAAGATGCATTGTGAAGATTCAGCGGCGAAATGAAAAGTGTTGTCCTTTGTGTCGTGCTGACGTGGTAATGAGCGCATCTGCAGGTAAGACATTATAATTTCGACCTCCGCCATGTGCCTATTGTCCTAATTAAAATTAGACAACCTCGATCATTCTCTGGAAAAGTATATGAAGAAATACTTCGCCAAAGAAGTGAAGGAAAAGCAACGGACAAACGAAATAGAGCGAGGCATAGAAGACTACGGGCCTGGTTATACACATCACGATTGTTGTGTAATGTGATCGCGTCCCTCGACGTGTATTCTTGGATAATAATACATTTCTATGTATAGAGGTCTCACTACCTACTTAGGTACTTACCTAGGTAGGTACCTACCTAGGTACTTAGGTAGGTATCTACTTATTTCCTACTACCTAGGTACCTACTTGCCTCGTACTTGTATTGGGACCACACTATAGTTAGGCGTTATAATGCCTGCGGTTTTCTGCTTTGCACTCTGTATGGAGAAGCCTTGGTCCTTCTATCATGACCTTGCAGCTTGATGTATGCACCAAAATATTATTTGTATAGCCGTCAGTCTAGCATAAGTTAGACGTTTTTGACGGATGTACTGTGATTTTGACTGGGGCAGGCCCTGCCCGCATTCACTTTCAAAGGGCCCGAGATGCTGCGAATATCGACACTCTGGTCAATCAGGCTGTTAAGTTCAGTGTTTAGTTGTAGCTAGCAAATATTTCCGTAGCTTCAAGAGCTTTCATGAACGTTTGTTTCAGCAAAACGGCGTCCTCCAATCCAACGCTTACTCGAACTAAGTCCTCCTCGACACCGAACTGTGCAGCCCACGCAAGTTCTTTGTAATGCGCCAAAAGAACATACGGGCTGCACAGAGTGAAGTTGGTCCCCAGGCTCGGACCTTTCGCGATTTCCATAGAGTCGTAAAATACATGGGCCTGGGTCTTATTTTTGAATATAATAGAAATGAGCCCGCCATATCCCTTGCTTGCGAATTTGAATTCTTCGTAGTATTTTCTAGAAGCATTGTACTTGGGGTAGAAAATTTGTTTAACGCTCGGATGTCCAATGAGTATCGCACAAATAGTTTCCGCATTCGCATTGATACGATCCATCCTGTGCAAGAAGTCTCGACTGTTCCTTTCCATGAAGACGACATCTTCGGCCCAGTACGTGTCCTCGTATACCTGATCCATTGCTTTTTTGAGGCTAGTGTAATACTTGCTCTTCGGGTTTAAGATCGCACTTCCACCCATAACATTGGAATCGCCAGAAAATATCTTTGTCAAGCTGCTTACGACAACATCTGCAGCTGGAAGGACATTAACATTTGCGAACGTACCAATGGTCTCGTCCACAACAACCGCGAAGTCGAATTCGTCGGCGAGTCGGCGAATACGTTGAAGATCTGGACTTGTTAAAAGCGGGTTGCCCGGGAACTCGCAGAATAATGCGAGATATCGAATTCCATCACGCAAACTCTTCTCAAGCTGGTCAAGATCACCTGCTGAACCGTGACCGAAGAATTTACAGCCTGGACCAAATTTTTGCAGGATTTTCAATGTATCGACATAAGGAAATCCGAAGTTGACGCTCTTCAGCTGACCTCTTGCTGTAAGAAGAGCACGATGGGCATTAAAAATGGCGTTCATTCCAGCAGGAAAGAGATAAACATCACTTTCATGAAGGTCTTGCAAGCCTCGCGAATTTGAAGTGACAATTGTCGATACATCAGTCTCCAGGTCCAAGTCTTGAGCTAAGGATCCAGCAATTCTTCTTCGAATGGCTGACTTAGCACGCTGAAGCAGACTCAGATCTAAATTGCGCCCGAATCTTTCTTCCAAGAAGCGAGAGCTCTCTTGTGAATCCTCCGTCTTTGGTAGAGTTTGCATTAACTTTGTTCCATCGGTACCCGATTCATCGAGACTAGCTCGCTGGTATCTCTTTGGGCCCCTCGTCGCCCTACTCGAGATGCCATGAATCGTTTCGGCGCCAGGTTTAGGTATGAGGAGGCCATCCTTCAGTAGACTATGGCAAAACTCGGCTCGACGGCTTGATATTCCATCGCCGGTGTGTTGCCAGTACTGCTTGGCGAACATGTATGCAGACTCTGGCAACAACACAGCAAATATATTAGGTGAAAGGTTCTTCACCAATGGCGTGACGGGCTTTGAGGCGTCTAGCACGAGTTCTAGAATATCGATTTGCTGGAAAAAACTAGGCTCCATTCGATTGACATAATCGACACATCGATTGGCCGCTCCTCGACTTGGAAAGAGCAGGGCTTTCTGACGAGCAGATCCCTGAATGGATACGATGTCGCACGCGAAAGCTTCTATACTCCTATGTATAAAAAACCTGGCGACGGAGACATGTCAGCACCAAGAAATCTAGAATTCAAATGACGAGGAGTAGTAAAATACGCATACCTAGGGTATCCAGTTGTCAGACGATCGACGACGGATCGTTGTCCCTCTTCATATCCAATATTGGATTGCCAGGTCGGAAGCGATACACTCACGGCCTATCCTACTTCAGATGTGGAGGTCATCAGAAGTTATTGAGCGTCAAGACTTACGTGAGCGGTGTCGGGAATAGACTCGCCAAGTGCGAACGTCGACATGTTCGTATTAGGGTATTAACTGGATTATGTCAAAAGGATAGGATCGATTGAGTCGTTGTCTCATGCTCTTACTACTGGTACTCGTTGGATGGAAATTTTAGAGCCTGATTATAGGCCACCAGCTCTGACGTAATGAGCACTAAAAACGAAGCTAGTGTCTGTTATAAGTAGTTAATTTAGTACTAGAATAACTTTCCTTTTATTATCAATGATATATATTATAATTAATAAGCGCTAGAATTAAATGTCAGGTATTTTTCCTTATTAATTATAATAGTAATAATAAGTTATATACTTTAAATACTAAGCGTTGATAGATATGATATAAACTATAAACAGAGAAAAAAAAGGTAATAATAGAACCTTTTATACTTATTTTATATACTTAATATATATATTTAGTATACTTTAAGTATATATTTATAAGTATATATTTTATTATAAACTAGCTTAGAGGTGTACTGCTTTTTAGTAGTAATAAAGTTTATATTAATCTTACCTTTTTATAGAAGAAGGAGGAAGGGAAAGAGAACTATTTTAGTTTATATAGATATATATTTAAATAAAGGCTTAAAGTTTATATTTAGCTTTATTAAGTTTTTTTATAAAGTTATAATAGTTTTATTATAAAATTATAATAATTTTATTATTACTTTATAATACTTTTTTTATTTCTTTAACTATATATTTAAGTTAAAAGTTAAAATTTTTTTATATAGCCTTTTATTAAAGTATTATATTAATAAAGTAAAAGTAAATATATTTATAAAATAAAATTATTTTACTTATACTTTATCAGTTTACTATCTTTTATGACTTTACTATTATATATTATTTAGCTATATACTTTATATTAATTAATAAATAAATAAATATAATAATAAATAAAAGATAAGTAAATATATTTATCACTATATAATATACTCTATTTTTAATAAAAACTATTTATATTCTTCATTTTTTATTTTATTAATAATTATACTTTCTCTTTTTTTATACTCTTTTTAAGTTAATTATTCTAATATTATATTTATTATTATTTTTATAGGTATTTACTATTACTTTATTATACTACTTAAGTATTTATATTAATATATTAATATAAAACTTTACTTTTTTAGTAAAAAATTGTTAATAAAATAAAACAAACTTTTAATATAATTTATAATTATTTTATTATTAATTAAAATAGTTTATATAAAAAATATAATTTAATTCTTTTTTTAAATAAATATTCTAAAATAATTATAAAAAAGGTATAGTAATTTTAAATAAAAGATTAAAAATTTATATTAATTAATTAATTATTTATTTATTTACTCTAAGGGGCATAGAGCCCTTAGCTAGTACCTTATTTTAGTAACCTATATAGAAAAAACCCTAGAATAAAGAGGAAAATCTATATATAATAGTAAATATAAGTGCTAAAAAGGCTTAAATTAAGCCTTAAGTAATGCTTATTATAAAAATTAATATATTATTAATTAAGCTTTAACTATAATTATTAAAAGAAGTTTAATAAAAAGTATAAGTAATATATATAAAAAGGTATATAAAAATATAATAAATTTAAAGAAAGAGATAAAAACTTTATAGACTTAAGTTAAGCTTTATTTAAAGCTAAGTTAAGTTATTAAAAGGGATATAGTATATTAACTATATACTATAGAATATAAAATAATATAAAAAAGTATAAAAAGTTATAAAAGATTATAGATTATAATATAGCTATATTATTAATTTAAAGGTATATTAATTACTAAATTAAGTAATTATTATATATTGAATTATTAAAAGTTATTAATTTAGTAAGTATTAAATATAAAACTAAGTTAGGCTTTAGTAGTAAGTAATATAAATATAATATAATAGTAAAATAGTAGTTATTTATTATTTAAATAGATTTAGTGTATTAATAAATAATTTAATAAATAATTTAAAGTATTACTCTTTTTTTATAAATAAAAGAGACCTTTTTAAAGGTTTTTTCTCTTTTTCTCTTTTTTTTTTTATATTTAAATAAAAATTATAAATATCCCTTTCTCTTTTAAAGTTTAATATAAAGCTATTTTAGTCTTTATATTAAAGCTAATTTAAACCTTTAATTTTATATTAATTTTAAATAGTAAAGAAAATAGCTAGTTAATTAAAAGTTAAAGGCCTTTTAATAAATTTTTAATCTCTCTTTATATTTACTTAAGCCTTAATTTTAATTTATATAAAGTATAAAGTAAATATACCTTTACTTTCTTTACTTTAATAAAATAAAAGACTTTAATATATATTATTATAATTAATTTAATAGGTATTTAATTTAAATTTATAATAAAAGCACTATAGTTAATTTAGATTTTAAATATTAATTTAAATTATTATAAATATATATAGTTTAATAAAATATATTTAATAAGTTTTTAAAGTTTAATATAAAGCTAAGTTAAATATTAATTAAAATAAGCTTTATTTAATTTAATAGTAATTTATAATATAATATAAAAGGTCTTTAACTTTTAAATATAATATAATTTAAACTATTTTATAAAGTTTAATATAAATTTAATTTAACCCTTTAATAAAAATATAGTAATAGCTAACTTTATATAGTATAACTTATATAAAGTTATTTAGTAAATAGCTAAATACTTTATTAATATTAAAGTAGCTTTAATATAAAGTTTAAATTAAGCCTTTACTATAACTATTATATATAGTAATATTTATAAATATAAAATATTAACTTATATAAACTATATTATTAATATATTAAAGTAATATAATAAGCTAATAAAGCAGTCTTTAATAAAAGTAGTTAATATCTATAGTAATATTATATTAAAAAGAAGTAAAAAAAAAAAAAAAAAAAAAAAAAAAAAAAAAAAAAAAAAGAAAAAAAAAGAAAAGAAAAAAAAAAGGCTAAAGTAAAGGCTATAATAAAAGAGAGATAAAGATATATAAATAGCTTTATAGCTAGCTTTATAGCTATTAAGTTAAAAGTTTTTTTATTTTTTTATTTTTTTTTATTATTTTTTTAAAAAGTTTTTAAAAAAACAAAATAAAATAATATATAGTTTAATATAATTATAAATTAATATTAATATAAATACTAAGGTATAATATAATAGTAATTTAAAATAATAAAGATAAAGTAATAAAAAGGTTTATATTAAGCTTATATTAAAGATTAAAAAGTACTATTATTTATTATTATTTCTTTTATAAAGTAAAGGTAAGTTAAAAATATAAAAGGTAATTAATTTTAAAAAGCTACTTTATTAAATATTATATAAAATTAAATTAATTAAAGGTGATGTAAATTTCCTTTAAGTTTTAAATTAAGCTTACTTTAAACCTTAAAAAATAAAGGTAATTATATTTAAAGTATTAAAAAATAAAGTAGTAAATATCTTTATAATTACTTTAATAATAGTATATTAATAAATTTATATTAAAAATATAATAAAAATAAAGAAAGAAGTTAAAGCTAATTTTTTTAATATAAAGCTAAATTAAAATTAATAATTTAAATTTAATAAAATAATAATAAAATTAAAGTACTTTTTTTTTAAAGTAAAAGTTTAAGTTTTATTTAACTATAATAAAGTATTAACTTAAGTATTAATAAGCTATTAAAGCTTATTTTTAAAGTTATTACTTTTTTTAATTTAATTTTAATATTTTAAATATAAAAAATATAATAAGGTTTAATAAAAGTTAAGTTAAAAGTAATATATAGTTAATATAAAGTTATTTTTTATATTAAATACTATATTAAAAATAGGTTATTATTAAAGTATAAACTATTTAAATTTTATTAACTATTTTATTTACTTTAATTTTATTATAAAATTATTAAGTATAATAATTAAAGTATAGGTTTAAAAAAGGGATTATTACTTTAGTTTTAATTAAAAACTATAATATAGCTTTATAAATATTAATAATAATATAAAGGTATTAAATTTACTTTATAGTAAAGGCTTTAATAATACCTTTAGCTATACCTTTATATTTAGTTAAGGTATAATATAAATTTATATTATAATTAATAAAGCTTTAAATAACTTAAATATAAAGAAGTTTAAACTTATATAATAAATACCTTTAAGTAAATATAAAGAGTATAATAAAGGTAAGTTACTACTATATTAATTTTATAGTAAGCTTAAGTTAATAAGCCTTTTATTAAAGTTTATAGTAAATTTAAATATTAAAGAAATAAACTAATTATATTAGCTAAACTATTATAATTTTAAGTTAAATTAGCGTTATTATTAGCTATCTTTTTTTACTAAAGTAAATAAGTTTACTTTTTTATAAATAAAACTTTAAGCTTAATTTATAAAACTATTTTTAATAAACTATTTAAGTAGTTTTAAGTTAGGCCTAAGTCTCCTTTATTATATAGCTATATATTAAAATATTAATATTATTAAAAGTCGGACACCTACCAGACTAATTATAGTAACAGACACTAGGATTTTCTATTTTAGTGAGGTAGGGGGAGCATAGGAATGCCTGCTTTACGCCCTATATAGGTTAGAGTTAAAGCCTAAGCAAGCGTAGAGGGAAACTAAACACTTACTAAAGGGCCTTTAACTTTTAACTAATTAGCTATTTTCTTTACCACTTAGGATTAGTATAATACTAAGGGTTTAAACTAGCCTTAATATAGGGATTAAGATAGCTTTACATTAAATTTTAAAAGGGAAAGGGGCACTTATAATTTTTTAATTAAATATAAAGAGAAAAAAAGAGAAAAAAAAGGAAAAAAACCTTAAAAGAGTCTCCTTTATTTATAGAAAAGAGGCAGCGCTTTAAATTATTTATTAAATTATTTATTAATACACTAAACTTAATTAAGAAATTATTAACTACTATTTTATTACTACACCTTACTTAAGCTGCTTACTATTAAAGTTTAATTTAGGCCTATACTTAAAGGCTATTAAATTAATAGCTTTAAATAATTTAGTATATAATAATTACTTAATTTAGTAATTAATATACCTTTAAACTAATAGCATAGCTATATTATAACCTAAAACACTCTATAACCTTCTATAACCTTCTATATTACCTTACGTTTTATAGTGTATAATTAGCACTTTACACCCCTTTTAATAACTTAGCTTAGCTTTAAATAAAACCTAACCTAAGCTTATAAAGTCCTTACCTCTTTTTTTAAACTTAATATATTTTTATATACCTTTTTATATATATTACTTATACTTTTTACTAAACTTTTTTTAATAATTATAGCTAAAGCCTAGCTAATAATATATTAATTTTTATAATAAGCACTACTTAAGGCTTAATTTAAGCCTTTTTAGTACTTATATTTACTATTATATATAGGTTTTCCCCTCTATTCTAAGGTTTTTTCTATATAGGTCACTAAGATAAGGTACTAGCTAAGGGCTCTATGCCCCTTAAAGTAATTAAATAAATAAATAAATAAATAAATAATATTATTAAAAAAGCTAAGTATTAATATAAAGTTAACTATTATAAGTTTAATATAAAGTAAGGTAATATAAAAAAGGAAGAGAATTAAAGATATAAAGAACCTTTAAAGAACCTTTATAAGTACTATATAAAGGGCTATTGTTTAGCTATTAAATATAAAGTAGGCTTTATATAATATAATAAAGGCTTAGGTTTAGTGTATTATTTATATAAAGAGTTTAATAAAGACTATTATATAAATAAGTTTTATATAATATACTATATTAAAGGTAGCTAAAATATTAAGCTAAAAGAGTAATATAGTGCTATTATAGTACTATACTATATATATAGCTTTTATTAAAATAGTAAAGGCTATCTCTATAGAATAATTAATATAGTTATTTATTTAAAGCTTTAAAAAAGCATTACTTTCCTTAACTATATAAATAATTTATATTATTACTATTATTTTTAAGACTTTATTTATAACATTAAAAAAAGAGATTAGCCTTTATATATTAATATACCTCCTTTTTTTAAGTAACTTTTTTAACTTATAAAAGACTATAACTTTAATCTTTTAAAATAAAGCTAAGTAATACTTAATATAGTAATATATATTAAGTAAGTTAAAGAGAATATTAATAAATAGTTTATTATAGGCTTTAAAAAACCTTATTAAAAGCTTATTAAGTTTAAAGGCTTTTTAATTAATTAGTTCTTTAATTATATTATATATCTTTAAAGCTATAAAGTAATTTTCTTTTAAAAATATAATAAAGTTAAATTAAAGGCTAAAATTAGCTAATATATTATTTATATAAATAGTTAAAGTAAAAAAGAATTTATTAAAAAATACCTTTATTTTATAATAGTAAAAGGTAGCTAAAGGTATATTATTACTACTATAATAAAAAGTTAAGACTTAATTAATTTTAAATAGTAAGCTATTATAAAGTTAAGCTTATTATTTTAATTTTTAAAGGTTACTTTTTTTAGCTATTATATTTACTACTATATAGTATTAAAAGCTATATTATTCTTTATAAATAACTTATTTTTAATTTAAAGCTATATTAATAGTAGCTTACTAGCTTACTTTAATATAATAATATTATTAAAGTCTTTAAATATATTTTATATTATAAATAGCTTTATAAACCTTAAAGGTTTACTATAGTTATACTTTAAAGGTATTATAAAGGCCTTTTAATATAAAAAAGGTAGTAATAGTAATAAATTTAAATATAAACTATATAGTAAAGAAGTTAAATTAATAAAGGGTATTAAAGATAATTAATATAAAAAAGAGGTAAAAGTAGTACACTACTTTTATAATAATAAGCGTTTTATTTATTTAAAGTTATTTAAAGTAATATAAAGGTTATTTAATAGTAATAGTTATAGAACTATAATTATAGAAAGTAATTTAAATAAATTATAAAATATAATTAAACTTAATAAAGTTTAATTCTTTTAAAAATTAAGTTTAAAGGTTAATAAAAAACTAAATATAATTAATAATACTATTTCTTTTACTTTATATCTATTATATTATTTTACTTTAAAGTATAATAAGCTTAAATTATTATTAAATTATAATTATTAAAAGTTTATTACTATTAAGTAATATATAGTTATATTAGTTTTAAAGGGGATAGTATTAATTAAAGTTATTAATAAAGATATAATAATACTATAGTAGTTTTATAATAAAGTTATAAAAGAAAGTTATTTAGTTATAATAATAAATAAAAGAGTAAATAAAGTAAATATTAATATTATAAAGAGTTATAATATATTAATTAATGCTAAACTATATTATTTATAAACTAAAGCTATATTAATAGTAAATATAAATAGCTATTTTTTTATTTTAAGCTATAAGTTAATAAAAACCTAAGCTTAGGTTTAAAGAGTCTTTATTAATACTATATAGTTTTTAAATTACTACTATATTAGTTTTAAATTAAAATTTAAAAGCTAAGTAAATAAGTTATATTTTTTTCTATATATTTTAGTATATTATTTATAATATTATATTTAATTAAAGGGTAAAGGGGTTTTTTATAATAAAAAGGCTAACTTAATACTAAAATAGTAGCTAAGAAAGGCTTTAATAATGCCTTAAGGCTTTAATAAAGGGGGTATAAATATTATATTAAGGCTTAAATATTAATTATAACTACTTTAAAGGTATTTACTTTACTTTTAAAATAAGGCTTTATCAAAGAGAGTATTATTAGCTTATTTATATTAACTATAGGTTTAAACTTTAGTTTAATTATTTATATTTATAAAGGTTAGTATAAATAAAGTAATAAAGCTATTAAGCTAGTTTAAATATATAGTATAGGCTTTTATTTAGTAGTTATTAATAATTAAGTAGTGTTTTAATTAAATAAAGTAAATATTTATATAGTTAATATATTATTTCTACTTTATATTTATAATAGCTAAGTAATTAGTTTTAAAAGTATATTTAATAATAATATAGTAGCTATAATATAGAGTTATAGTATAGTATATAGTAATATAGTTAAATTTAAAGTATTAATAATATTAATATAAATAAAGAGCTTTATTATATAGTTTAGCTTTAAATATTTTAGCTTTATAAATAACCTCTTTATAGTATAGTTTATTAGCTATATTAATATCTTTAATTTTAAAGATAAAGAAAGCCTATATTATAATATTATAAAGTTTTTATACTATTACTTTAGTAATATTACTACTATTAATAAAGGTAAAGTAATAAAGAATATCTTCTTTAATAACTTAATATATATAATAAATAGAGAATTCTTTAATAATAATATTAAATATTTATTAATTTAATATTATATTTAAACTAAAGGTAGTTTAAATTTATTTTATATCTTTAATATAAAGTTAAGTTATATCTTTAAAAATAACTACTATATTACTACTATAAAGGCGCCTTATAGCTACTATAGTATCTTTATTTATAGCTTTATTAATAATATAAATAATATCTTTTAAGCTATATTATTTAACTACTTTATTAATTAAATTACCTTGAATAATAATCTCTCTATAAATATAAAGTAGTATTACTATAGAGATAGCTAAGTAAATAAGCTTATTAATTATTAAAATAGTATTATTAGCTATAATTTTAATTTATATTATAGCTAATATAGATTTAAGCTAAATAGCCTTTTTAATTACCCTTTTAACTATTACTTTAAGGTTAGTAGTTATACTTAATTTATAAAGATTAATAAATTATTTATATTAAGTTTATATTATTTCTATATTAATAATATATAAAATAACCTTTTAAACTCTTTTTAGTAAAAAGGTTAGTATAAGTTTAATAATTTTATTATATTTCTATTATAAATAAATTAATATTTAGTTTTAAGCTATATTAACTATAGTATTAACTTAGTTTTCTACTATAAACTTACTATAGTAAGTAAAGGAATTATAATAATTTTATAAAAGGCTATAGGTTTCTATATTAATATTTATTATTATTATACTACCTACTATACCTACACTTTAGGCTTAATATATTATTATAAAAGGAGGTAAATAAATATAGTAAAACTTTTTATTTACTTTTTAAGTTAATTTAAGTTAATTCTATAGCGTTATTATAGTGTAGGCAAAATTGTAAAAGTTTAGGTAAATATTTATATTAATTATTATTAAAGCCTTTATATTATTTTTACTTTTACTATTTATATAATATATTTATAAAAGTTTTATAAAAGAAAACTTTTATAAAACATTTTTTAAAAGTATAAAAAAGGTAAAGAATAATATATATATTTTATATAGTAATAATATAGTTTAATAAAGGAAAGCTAACTATTAATTATTAGAAAATAATTAAATAAAGTTTTATAAGCTATATATTATAGTTAAAAAACAGTATAGCAAAAAGCTATATTTATATTATTAATATAAATTTCTATAAAATATATTATAACTTTATTATAATAATTAAGTAAAGGGTAGCTATTAAAAACTTTAATAATTAATAAAATAAAGTTAATACTAACCTTTAAGTATTTTAAAATATTTATATAATATAAATATTAATATAAATATATTTAAGCTATTATTATATAAAGGAACACGCTTTAAAATATATTTATAAAAATATTAAGTAAAACTTTATTTAAGTTTTAAAAAAATATTATTATTACTTTAAGTAGTTTTTAAAAAATACTTTAAAAGTTTATAGCTACTTTAAGTAGTTTTTAAAGAATATTTTAAATTATTAATACTTTAGATAATAGCTATAAAGTTATTAAATAAAATTTATTTTATTATTATTACTATATAGCTTTATTTTAAAATTATTACTTTACTTCACTTAAATTTTTAAAGCTTTTTATAATAATAATAAAGTTTTCATATATATTTATTTAAAGTATAGTTAAAGCTATAGTAAATATTTAATAATAAACTATATTATTAATAAAATAAAGTATTTACAATATAATATTACTTTTAAATACTTTATCTCTTTTTTTATTATATTTTAAGTTTAAAGTAATAATGTTTTAAATTAAAGCTTGAATAAAGTTCTTTAGTATTTAATATACTTTAAAGATATAATATATATAAAGAACTAATAATACTTTTTTAAAAAATATATTAAATATATTTTATTTTTGTAATTAATATATTTACTATATCTTTCTTAAGCATTACTTTTAAATATCTTTTAATTATTTAATAAAAGTTTATTATTTTTTAATAAGTTTTTCAATTATTTTAAAAACTATTTTACTAATTATAGTATTTATTATAAATATATTAATACCTTTAACACTCTTTATTATATTATTATTTAATTTTATTAATTTTATAAATACTTGAAACCTTTTTTAAAAAATCTTTATAAAGCTATTTAGCTTTTAATAAATAACCCTTACCTTTTAAATGTATAATATCTTTAAAATAGTTCCTTTTAATTTATAATGAATTTAATTTACCTTTACTATAAAATTAATATAAATAAATAGCTATTTAATATATTTCTATAGTTTAATAAAACTAAAGTTTACTTTAATTATTTTTAAGTTTTACTATAATAATTTTAGGTATATAAAAGAAATAAATTAAAATATTACTATTTAAAAGGTAAAACTTAATTAAAAATTAAAGATGTTAAATATAGAATTAAATTGTTACTTCTTTAATATTATTAATATTACTTTACCTCTTTTCTTTAAAAATATTATAATAAAATAAAATTATTTTAAAGTAAATTTACTATAGAATTAAATTCCCTTTTTATTTTACTTAATACTAAAATAAATATTTCATTAGTATAAATATTATTTAAATATAATTTACATAAAGCCTAAAATATAAAACTATTTATTAACTATTTTTAGATTTTATAATATTTTTTCCTATATTATTTATTACTTTTTAAATATATTTATAGAGAGTATATAATATACAAAGTAGCTATAGCTTTCTATTATATAGTGGAAGATCTTTAAAATACTTACAATTTATAAATTGTAATTAAAGCTTTAATAAGCTTTTATTATTCATTATATCTTTAATATTTTTAAAATTACTATTTATTTATAATTACTTTAAAATAGTTTTTTTTATAAAGTAGGCTTAGTGTTACGTGCTAAATACAGCACGTAAAACATAGGCATCTATAGCTTATAGAATACATTATAAATAATTATAAAAGGAATTATAAAAAAGAATATATATAAGTTATAAATACATATATAGTAATATATATAAATAAAGTTATCTCTTTTATTTATATATTTAAAAATTCTCCTTTTATATAAAGGAATTTTATTTTATAATAAATTTTAAAGTATATAAAAAATTAGTTTATCCTTAAATTATATATAAATAAAACGAAAATTATAAAACTATATATTATAGTAGATATTAATTAATTTATATATTAAAAGAAGTAAAAAGAAATAAAGCATAAATTTATAAAGCTATATATTATAGTAAATATTAATTATTCTATAGATTAAAAGAAAATAAAATTTAATGTATAGTATTATATATATATTAATTACTTATAAAAGAAAGCAGGGAATAATATATAAAAATATAAAATATATAATTAAGCCTTATAACTAAAAATAATAATAAATAAACTACTAAAATATATTAAATATATTAAGCTTAAAGTTAGTAATTAAGCTAAAGTAATCCTTATTACATAATATATGATAATTAATTTATGTATACTATTTAAAAGAGAATAAAAAAGAAAGGGCTAGTAAATAATTATGATACAGTAATATAAACTACTATTTAATAAAAATATAAAAATAGTTATATAAAGTATATAGTATATAAATAATTTAATAAAGAAAATTATTACTATTATAGTTATTAATATCTTTATTAAAGGTATTATTAATAAAGAGGTTTTTTATATTATAAAGGTAGAAGTTTATAAAACTATAAATATCTTTATTAATACACTTTATATCTTTTATTATAGTAATTTATTAAAAAATATAAATATTTATTTAAAGATATAAAAGGTTTTAATTTATACTATTTAAAATATTATACTATATTAAGCCTATAGTAGTTTTAAAATTTATAAATAGTATAAATAAATTAAATAACTTTAAGTTATTAAAAACATTATTATTTAAAAAATAAATATTAAATATTTTATTAAAGGCTTAAATAAAGTTATAAAAAAGTAGTAAAATACTTACTTATTTATATATATAATATATAATTTCCTTATAGAGATATATATAGTAATATATTTACTTAATAGCTATTATATAAATAATATATTTTTTATATAAATTAATTACTTATATTATATTAATACTTATTATATAAAACCTATAGCTAATTTATTCTTTATAAAAAGTAAGTATAAAGGTAAAAAGGCTATTTATTATAACGTAATATAGTTTACTTTATATACTTTAATAAATAAATAAGGATTTAGTATAAAACAGCACTTTTTTTATAAAAAGATATATATTTTAAGATTTCTTTAATAATATTATTAAATTTTAAAAAGGTAAGTTATTAAATTTATTTATTTATAAAGAAGTGTTTTATAATATAATAGTAAATACTTATAAATATTAATATTTTAATTAAGGCTTACTTATATTTAAAAAAATATTTTTTTATATTAAAGGCTTTTATATTACTATTTATAATATTTATAGCTTTACAGCATTTATAAAAGTATAGTTCTTTAAAGTAGTTACTACTACTTTTTTTTAGTTCTTTTAAAACGATATAGTTAATATACTTTATAAAATAATTAATAATAGTAAATTATTAATTATTTTTAGTAAAGGTTTACTTAATAAATATAAAAATATCTTTAAAAAGCAAAACTAAAGCTTTTATACTTACCTTTATAATATATAAATTAAATTTCTAAATACTTATTAATTACTATAAGTATTAGTGTTTTTAATATAGAAACTCTTATAAATTTTAAATAGTAATTTAATAATAATATTTATTAAATATACTTTTAAAGACTATAAAGCTTTAAAGGGAATTATTAATAATAAAGAAATAGTTTTTATTGATAAACTTTAATATATTTTTTATTATTTCTTTATAATAAAGTAGCTATTAAGCACTATATTTTACCTCTAAATAAATAAATAAATAAAAAGGTTAATTTAAATTTTAAAATACTATTTAAAGGCTTTGAACTATATAAAATAAATACACTAGTTAAATTATTTATAAATAATATAATTTATATATAATATAAAGAAGTATTTAATTTATAGCTACTTTTTAGTAAAGTTACTATAAAAATATTAATTAAAAGGATTTAAATAAATAATTAAACCTATAAATATAATAAATTAATAAACTAAATATTAAGTAATAAAATTATAAAAAAAGTATATAATAACTAAACTATTACTTTATAGTACATAAATGAAATATATAAAATATTATAATTAAAAAAAAACTAATAGCTTTTAAAGTTAATAATTAAATAATTAAATACGTTTATTAATAAAAAATATTAACTTTTAATAACTTAATAAAAAAATTACTATAAAGTACTTAAGCTCTTTTTAAGTTATAAAAAAGGTAAGTATTTATAACTTAATATATAAATTAAAGCTACTTTTAATAATAAAACTTTATAATATTTTTAATATTATTAATTTAAAACTCTTTTAAAGTAATATAAATAACGTAATAATAATTATATTACTATTATTTATAAATAAATTAAAAGAATTATATTAAGTTAAATAAATAGTAGTATATATATATAAAGGCTATTAATATAAATATTTTATTAAATAAAAGAACTATAATAAATTAAAGAATTAAAAGGTTTTTAATAAAACTTTAATTTAAAAGAATAGTATAAAACTATAAAAAAAGTCTTAAAGAATATATAGTATAGTATATATATACTTTTTAATATAATAAATAAATTAAATAAATTTTAAGTTAAGTATATTAATATATTTATAGTAACAGATAAAATAATAAAGAAAAATAATAATAAAAAAAAAAAGCTAAGTAAGCTACTATAAAAGTATTATATTAAAGGTATAATAATTTATTTATATAAATAAAAAAAGAAAAATAATAAAACTAAATATGTAATTTTACTTATTATTAATATTTCTTACTACCTTTAAATTATTTTAATATTTAATATAATTTATAAGTTTCTTTAATATAATAAAGAAGTAATAAAGCTTTATAAAGTTTAAAATATTAAAATTAATAATAAAAGTTATACTTTAAGTAAAATAATTAAAGGCTTATATTATAAACTAAAAGTAAATTAATTAAAAAATAAATAATATAAAAATAAAGATATAAATTAAAGTATTGAATTTATAAAGATATTTTAAATAATTTAAAATATTAATATTTATAAAAAATATATTAATACTATAAAGCTATATAATCTTTATATTATTATAGTAATATTACTTTACCTCTAATTTAATTTAATTTAAATATAAATATATAAAGCTTAATTAAAATACTTCTAACTTTAAAAATAGTTATTTAGTTTTTTAATAATAAAATAATATATATAAAGCTTTAAAGAGAATTAATAAAAACTAAGTTATAAAGAAGTAAAGTAATTTTACTTTGTAGTATTTTTAATTAATATATTTTTTTATTAATAAAGTAAAAATATAGTAATAGGTTATTTATTACTTTTAAATTAATTAATAATAAGTTAATAATAATAATAAAGTAAATTAAAAAAAAAACTTATTTTTTTATAAAGTTTATAATTAATATAATAAAATTTATACTTTTTAAACCCTTTTTTATTTAAAATATAAATTAACTTTAATTTAATAAAGAAATAATAGTAAAAGATTTATAAAAGTAAATATAAATAATAAATATAGCTACTTTCTTTTAAATATATAAAGGCTATATTATATTATACTTTATTATTATTTCTTTAAATAATATTTGCTTTTTATTAATTATTTAATAACTATAATAATAATAGTTATTTAATAGTTTATTAATAATATATTAATAGTAATTTATAACATAAAAATTAATAAAACACTTACTTAATTATAATAATAATAAAAAGCTAAAGTTTTAAAGAAAAACTATTATAAATATTAAAAATATAAGCCTTATATTTAAAAGTTAAAGAACCTTTTAGTATTTTAAAAACTAATAAAATATTTATTATAAAAATATAAAGAAATAAAGAAATAAATATATAAAATTAAAAATTAAAAATAAAGGAGTAAAAATAAATAATAATAGTAAATAAAATAATAGTAAGCTATATAAAAAAGAGTTAATATAATAAATAAAATATATAAAAGTAGTAATAATAAAGCTATTACCTTTAAAGAAAGTTAAATTTATAATAAATAATAAAAAATAAAGGAAAAAGAAAAGAAATTAAAAAAAAAGAGATTAAAGGCTTAAATTTTATAGCTATAAAATTAAAAGTATTGATTTAAGTATATTATTATTAATTCAATACTATTAATAATATAATTTTAATTAAAAAATATAATATTAATTATAAAAAACTAATAATAGGCTAAAATTTAGTTTATAGCTATTAAGTAGCTATTAAAGCTAATAAAAATAATTATATATATATAAAGAAAATAAAAATAATATTATAATATATATATATATATATATAACCTTATAAAGAGGGTTATATTAAGTATATAAAGCTAACTATATAAAAGAGTATAATAAAGGTATAACCTATTATAATTAAAGGTAATTATAAATAAAAGAAAGTACTTTATTATAAACAAATACTATATAAAAAGAAAGACTATAGTAAAAAGCTTATAAGAAAAGAATATAAAGATATAATAAGCTTTAGGTATAACTTAACTATATATTAAAAGTAAGGGATAAAAGAGGTAAAAGTGTATATATATAATATAGGCTAAAGAATATAACTTTTACTACTTTATACTTATCTTTAAGTAACTTTATTACTTAATCTTTACGTCTTAGTCTTTACTCTATAAGCAAGCCTCTTACAATTATAATAAAAGGCCTTTAAAATAGCTATCTCTTAAAAGTATAAAAGTAATAGCTTAATTAAAATTACTTAAATTACTATAAATCCTAAAATTATTTAGAAAATTAGGCATTTTTAAAGCCTTGAATTAAATTACTAAGGCTTATTTCTATTAATTATATTTTTTTAGTCCCTTTAGCTTTATAGCTTTTAAAAAGCTATAAACTCTTTTATTAAATTCCTTAATAATAAAGTTATTATAAAAATTTAATATATTAAAGGTCTTATTTTCATAGCTTATACTTCTACTAAAATTAAGCTCTTTTAGTAGTATATTTATTAATATAGGCTTATTTATTAAGTTATTAGCTATAGCTATAGTGAAATCTTCTAATACTTATAAAATATTAAAGATATTACTATTTTAAGTAGTAATTTATTACTTTATAGAATTAATTTAAGTTTACTCTTAGCTTTTAGCTTAAAGCCTTAAGCTTATAGAGTTTATAGCTATTAAATTATAAATAAAAAGCTTTATAAATTAGGAATATTTAAGAAAAAGCCTATAAAAGTACTTAATTATAGGTCCTTTTGCCTTAAAAAAGAACTTATAAGGTCTTTTACTATAAAGGGGATTTCTATAGGTCTTTTTTATAAAAATAGGAATTATTCTATTAATTCTTTATAGAAGAAAAGCTTCTATAAGTCTCTTTTTTATAGAAAAGAGAGCTTTCATAAGTCTTCTTTTTATAGTTAAAAGAGCTTCTATCTTTTTATTTTATAAAAAGAAAGTCTTTTTTATATAATAAAACTATTTTATAATTTTTATAAAAGTAAAAAAAGCTTTTATAATTCTCTCTTTTATTTTTATAAAAAAAGAGAACTTTTATAATTTATAAATTCTATTCTTTTAAAAGTAATATTTTTTTTATACTATAAAACTCTTTATTTTATAAAAAAGGAGATTTTATTTTAGTAACTTTATTTTTTTTTATAAATAAAATAATAGCTTTTAAGTTTTTTTTAAGTCTTTTACTTAATAGAGAAAATATAAATATATTTTAGTGAATTTCCTTATTATAATATAAAATTAAATAAATTTTTTAAGTATTAAAAAGGTAGCTTTAAGCTTATAATTTATAAAAAATAAAGGGTTTATAAAGGCCTTTACTTTTTAAAATATTAAGGTAATAAGCTTAATAAATTAATAATTAAAAGGTCTTTATAATACTATAGTAAGCTATTTATAAGCTTTATTTTTATATTAAAAGCTTAATATAAGCCTTTTAGTACTTAAAATATATTAAAATTTAGCTTATAGAATATAGGTAAATTTTCTTAAGCTTTATTTAATTTATTTAATATTATAAGTAATAGATTTTAAATCAAAGCTTTATATAATTATAAGTAACTATAAAGAGAAGTATATTTTCTTTTATATATTTATTAAACTTATTAATAAATTAATATAGTTAATAAAGGCTTATAAATTACTTTTTATTTTTTATAAAATTAATTTATATAAAAAAATAAAAAAATAAATTTATAGCTATATAAATTAGGTATTAATATAATTATTAAAAGTTTACTTAAAAAAACTTTATAAATCAAAACTTAAAAAATTTAAAAATTAACTAATTTAAATAGAAAAATTCCCTTTACTTTAATAATAATAAAGCTTATTATTATTTCTTTTTAAATTCTTTAGTTATTATATAAATTAATTTTAAAGACCTTTAATTTCCTTCTTTAAAGAAGCTTATAAATTATATAATTCAAGCTTTATAATTACTTAATAGTTTAGTTTAAATCTTTAATTAAAATTTAGTTAATATACTTTATTATTATAAAAATTACTTATTAAAGCTAATAATTTATTAGCTTTTTAATTAAATATATATTAACTACTAAAAAGTATAATTAAAGGTAAAAAGGCTAAAAAAGTAAGGTATTTATAGCTATAAGCTTTTAGTTAAAATATTTATTTTTACACTTAGTATATATATATACACTTATATTAAATACACTACTACTAGCTTTTAACCTAAAAAGCCTTTATAAAGGTCCCTATAAAAGTCCCTATAAGGGTTAAGGTTAGGGTCTCTATAAGGCCTATTAAAGGCCCTTATAGCTAATTAGGTCCCCTAAAAATAGCTGTTATTTTTAATAAATATATATAGCTAAACTAATATTTCTATAGTTAAAAATAGAGATTAAAAGTAAAGGTTAAAATAAATTTAATCGGGTTTTTACTTTATTAAATAACTAATTAATAAATTCTTACTTTAGTAATTAAGTAATTATTAATTAGTAACTTAATAAGGTTTTTCTACTAAATTAAAGTTAAAAAAGTAGAGGTTTTAAAATTAGCGAAGTATAAATTACTTATTAAAAAGCTGGCTAGTGTATTACAATAAAAAAATACAAAGAGGTCTTTTTTAAAATAGCTAATATATGTATATATAGCTATTATTATACATTTTTATATATACTTAATTTATTTAATTAATTGCAATTTAGTCACTAATATAGTATTCTATTTAGTACACACAGTCTTACACGGAATCCTTTTGCTTAAGCTAAAGTACTGCAATTGGATTTTCCTTTACTTAGTTAACTTAAAAACCTATTATTAAATTAGAATAAGATATATTAACTATAAATAAGATAGATTAAGTATAAATAAGATAGATTAACTATAAATAAGATATATTAACTATAAATAAAATAAATTTAACATAGGGGAAGTATATTAATTAAGTTTCTAAGAATTTCTATATGTTTATATCTAAAATGCATTAATTAGCTAAACCTAAACAATTGTCGCGATACCTTAGCCTAAGCAAAAACATTCCACGTCCCACTGTATATATAAAAGGTAATTTATTAATATTATATTTATTTTCTTTATATTTTATATGTTTACTTTTTTATAATATATTTTTTTACTATTGTAATAACCTTTATAAATTAAATACTGCTTTATATATATTATATTATATTATATATCAGAAGAAGTAAGCTTTAGTTAATATACTAGGTACTATATTACCTTTACCTAGCTGCTTAGTTAATACTTAAGAATTTTAAGTTATAAGTATAATAATATTATTATTATACTTATACCTTTTGGTTCTTTACTACATCACTTTCACTAAGCTACTTAATTAATAGTTAATTTAAAATTTTATATAGCTATGGTTTTTAATATATAAATTTATATAGCGTGAAATTAAATAATAAGTGTACTGTAATCAGGGTGATGTAAAGATCACACTTATATCCTATTTATCAACATGACGCAGCTCTTATAATTAGCAGTGAAAGCGCGCGAAAAGCTGTTAAGCAAGAAAATCTTTCGGCTTGCGAACATGTCATCACAAGTTCACATGAGTTCATGTATTTAGCTTAATATTCGTTGTCAAGGGTAAACCTCACAGAAAGAGAGCGCATGAGTGGCATCGATCCACGCATGCCCAGTTTGTCATATTGACTAGTTCTCTGTCGATCTAAATTATGGCGGATGCTGCATCGCAGAAACGGAAGCAAGGCCCGTCCAAATCCGACGCCGTCACCTCCTATAAGAGAAGCAAGGTACGAACAAAAACAGCAGCCTAGCCGTGAAGTTGGAAAAAGATATATCGAATCCGCTAATGATTGGTGCATTCCTACGACGCAGGGAGGAAGTGCTGGACGTTGGAAGACTCCGCACCATAGGGACAAAATGGTCGACAAGGTAGAACTCGGAGCAACCTTCCACGTAGGTGACCGAGGTATATGGGTCACTTTCGCAAGAGGCATGAGAGAGAGAGCTATACGAGAATTCAAGATTCTTTGTGACGAGGTGCGGGATTTTGATTGAAATTTTATTCCTTTGTTTGTCCTCTTTTGGTTGTCGTGATCGTTGTACTGCCCGTTCGTTTCCATATGGAATCGACAAGTCTAATAGTCTTTACTTCACTTACGCATCTCACATCTTCTCAGCTGATGATAACGTAATGTAAAGCGATGTGGGAGACTCATCTAAACCCTCACAAATTTCCAAGCACTTGACGGCTAATCGTTATTATTTATTCTAGTACGGCAAGATCATGTATAGCATTGACGCGCCTGGCAGTGGATCGCGACACGTGCTTAGAGAAAAAGACGAAGATATAGAGGCAGCGATTGAAGCGGAACTGAGTGACATGAAGTCTCAGGAAAAAACTAAAACCAGACAGGTCTTCACGCCCGTGTCTACGGGTATCGAGTGTTTGTTTTTCATGAAAACCATGGAGCCAGTTGAGCCAGGAGCTCTTGTTCGCAGGATGTGTGAAGATGCCCAAGCATGCTCGGATCCCATGAACCGAAAGTGCAAGTACATAAATCGTTTGACGCCGGTTTTCGATACAGAGAAGGCTACGGAAAATGGAATCAACAAGGTAGCGCGCACAGTATTATCGTCTACGTTTCAACTCAAAGACGAGTCAACGAAGCACCTCGATCAATCATTGAGAGCATCTGATCAAGTCGAGCCCGTCCCAGCGTACACGGTATATGCCCCATTCACGACACTACGGCTTAGAAATCCCCGATTAACCTTTGACTAACCATTGTGGCTTTATAATCCGTATATAGTACGCCATCCGCCACAATATTCGCAATCATACGGAATTCAAGTCAGATGAAGTCATCCACAAGATTGCCAATCTTATAGATGGTAGGCACAAGGTCAACTTGAGCAGTCCAGACAAAGTTATATTGGTGGAAATCTTTCAGGTAGGTGGCATATCTCTTGTTTTGTCGACAAATCGACGAAGCTTAAGCTGACTAAGTCTAGCTCTTCTGCGGCATATCCGTTGTAGATGGAAAGCAATGGGTGGCACTCAAGCGATATAATATGAGCGCTCTCTATGACCTACCTGTCCAAGGCTTCTAAAAAGACTTGTTTCAAGTCTCCTGCTCCCGAATACGATATTTTCTACAAGCAAATGCGACCAACAAAGGAGTGAACAGAAGTCGGTAAGACCCAGATCTGTAACATGAGGCAAGAATGTATCTAGGCTTGACTTGATGCAGCGTACTTACTCAAGCAACATCCTCATTGCTCTTTATAACGCCGCTGAAAATATATGAAATGAGATGGGCGAACCAATACTAAAAATAGTAGAACAGTAAGCATGGTCGAGCGTATAGAGTTTGATGTTGATGTGTAATATTCTCAGACAACCTCACTTGGATCTGGAAATGCCTAATCAACGAGAGACCCCCACATCCACACACAAAAAGAAAATATAAAAATATAAAAATCGATTTGTTGTTCCTATGGTTGAGGTTTATTGAGGTACAGCGTCTCACACTTTCCTATGTAGTGAATAATACAATTTAGTACTGAAATACTCCCCGGCTAAGAATAACATCTAGTGTATTCGATGGATTACTTCAAATAAATATTCACATTCATCGGCACTACGTTATCTTTATCCATATACATCCACTTTGCACTTTCTAAGGCAACTGAAGACACGGAAGTGGAAACGTAGTTCATCAGCAAACTTCCTATCAGCCTGTTATGTCAGGCAAGAAATATATAAGGACGCGCGGAAGGGCAACACGCCGATTTATTATGTTTTCAGTCTTCCTCATCCCGGGGCAATTTGAGACCCATCATGGCCAAGAGGTTACTTGCGGGTCCGGCCATTCCTGCTTGACTTTTGAAGCTTTTTAAAATGTTTTCAGCCAAATGATAGTCAATATTGACCAGGTCATTATCAGTTGCAGAGGTCGAATCGGTACCTGGCTGACTGTAGCCTTCTCGAATTTGCGCTTGTTTCAGCTCCGGAGCCTGCAGATTGTCGCTGACATTAAAATCCAAGGCCCCGTATTGTTTTAACTCGGCCTCAAACTGAGCCATTAGATGCTTCGTTTCATTTGATTCGGTTGCATCCTCTTTTGCTACTTCTAGAGACGCATCGTTCAGTGCACTTATTCCATCCTTATCTGCACTTGCTGCAACACCATGGGGAGGCTTCATCATCTCCTTCATCAACTGTGCAAAAACTTCTTCATCAAGCCGCACAGTTTCGTTCTCAGTGCTAGTGCCCTCAACGTATTCTGCGAAATTTCCATCGTCGTCGTCATCCTCACCGTCGTCATTATCTTCTTCCATCTCGTCGAAAACAGCGCCATCTACATCTGCTTTCTCATCATATAGAAACTGCCCAACGCGAGAGACGATTTTCTGCAAGTCAATAGTGCTATTGGCATCATTGAGTCTAGAAGGTGCTTTCTCAGGACATCTGGCGTGTCGACCTTCGAGCTGTCGTTCAAATTCGGAGAAATCGATGTCTAACCAACGATCGTCATCATTGCGTCGATTGTGTGGCCAGCCTTCTATGTCGCTATTCGTGGGCAGTGTGCTGTATCCATCCTCCAGAAGGTCCTGCAGTAAAATGTCCAACTCGCGAACTACTCGACGCCTGCTCGTGTTCGCCACTCTTGAAAGCAATTCATATCCAAGCGTTATCTTCATGCCCAAATCAAGCTGCGAAGGAGCTTGAGATGATGCAAAAGAAGGGTCTTGTGAGCGTGTTGAAATTAGACGTCGCCATTCAGGAGGGGGGTCAACACGCTGCGACTTGAGTTGAGCATATAGCAACTTGCTAAACTGAACACTAATTGAGACAGGGTCATCCAGAGGGAACACAAGTGTGCTGGAGCCTGACGTGATATCTTGTAGAGCAATTGCGTCACGAAGATAGAACATTTCAGTGGCCATGGCGATGGATTTCGGTACCCTGTGTAAAATATATGCGAGCTTTCTCGGAACGATCACCACTGAATAGTGCGTAGATGCTGTCACGAAGTCTGGGTACTTCTGAAGCCGGTAGAACGCTTCATGTTCGGTTGAGGGATGATGAAGTAATGCATTGGGCTTTTGCCTCAAGTAGTTGACAGCTTGGTACAGGCTGATTTTGTCTGTCTCCTCATGTTTTCGGTCATGGTCGATTTGCATGGGAATAATATATAGTTTCGTGTCGTGCAGCCAGACTCTGTTCTCGTCTATTCCTGGATTTATCCATTCTGGCAACGTGTTTGCTGCCTCAATGAGCAAAAACTCGCCATCAGTATCTGCTACGCGGACCCAAAGGCGAGGGAATGATTTAGTCAACTCGCGTAGCATATAGACGATCAGCCACTCATCTTCAATGGCCTCTCCATAGTCTGTGATGCCATAAAGGAACATCAATCCTGTAGAGAAACAACCGAGTCCAAGTCAGCACTGCCTAAGCTGGAGCGCAAAAGTCCATTCATTGACACGCACCATGACTTATCTTGAGTTCAACAGAAAACTCGTCTCTTTGCCAGATGTAGGACCTCGTTAGTTTTTGACAAAGTTCAACAACGAACTTTCTCAGCGCCTCAAGCGACTTCATGTGCGTGACATGATCCGTTTGGTGGTCGATAATAAAAAGATAGTATTCAACACAGTTCTCCCCGATATTGCCTCGCCCAAGAGCCGATTTGGAATCCGCAACATCCTCCACTTTCCTGTCCTCGCCGGCCTCCTGCATTTCCTGCAGCAGTAGCCTCGCCCAAGTCGTAAAGCGGAAAATGTTAGTGCGCAACCGTAATGATTCGTCTTTGGCTTTGGCTCCAGTAAGGCCCTGGGACCAGTAAGATCCTGGGACTTAAGACGAGTATTGAAGTGGCATATTCAGGCCAGAGATTCGTGCCTGCTGCGAAGAGCAGATGACATGAACATCTGTTGACTAGGTGGTTTTGCTTCAAGTCAAATGGCTAATATGATTCATACATGTGAGCAGGAGGACAAACCTGTTGCACATCGCGGCATTTGTTAAGTCCACGGCTAGCGGAAACCCTCGGACCACGCTGCCTCGGTATCTAGCCTTCTATTTTAGGAATCTTGCCTAAATAACCACACTATATATTTCATATATATTTCATATATATTCTATATACCAATTGAAATAGTTAACGTATTACAATTTATCTTAAATATAGTTTTAAATAATTATAATAAATTTATTATTAATAAAAAAAGTACTGTATTATATATATTATTAAAAACTTTTACGATTTCGCTTACATTATAAAAGCGCTATAAAATCGACTTTAATTACTTTAAAAAGTTAATAGGAATTTTAATTATATTTATTTACTCTCTGTTTTAATAGTATATTATATTTAAAGTATAAATATAGTGGTATAGTAGTTAAGAGGGTTACTTATAGAGTAATAAGTAAAATATAGAGATTAAGTAGTAAAGTTACTAAAAAGTAGTTGTTAAATAATTAAAGTTTTATTCTTTAGCCTTTATTATATATTTCTCTTTAATGCCAAGAAGGCTACACCTAAGTACCCCCCGCTTTTCTTTATAGGCTCATTAGTGTAAATTTCGTAACTTTTAGGTACTTCCTAAAATATAACGCACTTATTTCCCTTATAACACATTTTATTTATAAAAATAAACTAGCTATATAATTTCTAGCAGTACTTTTAAATTAATTATTATAAAGCTTTATAGCTAATTATTAAGGCCTTTAACTATAAATTTACTATTATTAATAGTAATAGTAGCTATAAGTAGCTACTAAGTAAAATATACTAGCCTATTTTTAACTTAGTTAAGTAGTGTAATAAGTCTTTCTTTCTTTTAACCTTTAAGCCTTAAAATATAATTTTTTTAAGCTTATTACTAAAGCTTTTTTATAAATTTATATCCCTTTTATATAGAAATTATTAGGTTTAGTATGTTAATAACTTTATAATTATAGAAATACCGCTATATATATAGATTTTTTACTAATAAAACTATTAGCTTTAAAATATTATAATAGTGTTAAATATTTATAGCTTACTATTATAATTTATATAGAAATTAACTTAAAAAGAAACTATAGATTTTATTTAAATATTTTAATTAAGCTAGTAGTATTTAATTTACTTAATTCTTAAATTTATAATTTAAAATTACTTTACGTAACTTTTATAGTGCCTTTAAATTTTATTTATTATATTGAAATAAATAATACTATTTAAAATTATATTAAGTAGTTTAAGTATATATAAAGAATATTTATTAAACTTTAGTATTTAAGCCTTTATATTATTATAAATAAATATATAGTTTACTTTTTTAAAAGGTTTTATTAAATAATAATAGTTTCTTTCAAGCTAATATTAATTAACTTTAAATTCTAAGCTTTTATTAAATAAAAAGACCTTTTAATATAGTTAAGCTATAATTTAAAGGCTAAAAAGCTAGTTTAAAGTAAAAGAAAATTTATAGAAAATAATAATAATAAAATATAGCTAAATTTAATTTATAGTATTATTTTAATATTAATAAATAAGCTATTAAGTGAATATATTATAGTTTTTTTAATAATTCCTTTTTATTACTATAGCTTTTTAAAGTACTTTAAAAGATAAATATTAAAGCTATATATATAGTATATATAAATTATAGTATCTATAAGCTTTTTATTATAGCTAAGGCTAATAATATTTATAAATAATATTAGCTTTATAATATAATAAAGACTATTTAAGTATAAAATAATTAAGTAAGTTACTTTTATTAAATTTATATATAAAAACAGTAATTAATAGGTTTTTTAATACTTAAATTAATTAAATTACTTAAAAAGATAATACTTCAGTGCTTTTTTTATTAACTATATATATAAGTAGTTAGTATAAGCTTTATATAGAAAACTAGCTAATAATAGTATATATATAAGTATAGCTAATATAGTAATTTTTTATAAATAAATTAATAAAAGAGTATTTAATTTTATTTATTATTACTGAATGTAGAAATTTTATAAATACTATTAATATTACTAATTAATATAAAAGTAGCTTATAATTTAATTATCAAGCTTATAAAGAAAGTTAGTAAGTAATTATATAAACTTTTTTTTTAAAGGTTTCTTTTATTAATAGCTTCTGTTACATGCTAAATACAGCATGTAAAGCGTAGGCATTTATAGCTTATAGAATATATTATAAAGAATTATAAAAGGAATTATAAAAGAGAATATATATAAGTTATAAATAGGTATATAGTTATATATTATAATAAAGTTACCTTTTCTTTACCTATTTACTTAAGAAACCTTCTTTTATACTAAGGTTTTTTATTATATAATAAGTTTAAAGTATATAAAAGATTAGTTTATTTATAAATTATATATAAAGAAAAGGAAAAAATTATAAAACTATATATTATAGTAAATATTAGCTATTTTATATATTAAAGGAAAAAGTAAAATTTAAAGTATAGTATTATATATATAATAACTTTTTATAAAGTAAGTAGGAAATAGTATATAAAATATAAAATATATAGTTAAATTTTATAATTAAAAAAAATAATAAGTAAGCTATTAAAATATATTAAATATATTAATTTTAAAGTTAATAATTAAAGTAAAGTAATTTTTATTTATATAGTATAATATAATTAATTTATATATACTATTTAAAGGAGAAATAAAAGAGAGAGAGCTAAAGAATAATTATAATATAGTAATATAAACTACTATTTAATTAAAATATAAAAATAAGTATATAAAGTATATAAATACTTTTAATAAAGAAAATTATTATTATTATAGTTCATTGCTTTATTAAAGGAGTTATTAAATAAAAAGGTTTTTATATTATAAAGGTAAAAGCCTATATAACTATAAATATCTTTATTACTTAATTTTTTATTTTTTACTATAACTATTTATTAAAGAATATAAGTATTTAAATTAAAGTACTTAAAGTTTTAGCTTAAACTATTTTAAATATTATATTATATTAAGCTTATAGTAGTTTTAAAATAAATAAATAGCTTTAATAAATTAAGTAACTTTAAATTATTAAAGAGATTATTTTTTAAAAAGTAAATATTAAATATTCCTTTAAAGGCTTAATAGTAGTTATAAAAGGGTATTAAATATTTATTTATTTATCTATATAATATATAATTTTTTTATAAAAATATATATAAAAGTGTATTTATTTAATAGCTATTATATAAATAATCTATTTTTTATATAACTTAATTACCTATATTATATTAATATTAATTATATAAAATCTATAGCTAATTTATTTTTTATAAAATTAAATATAAAAGTAAAGAGGCTATTTATTATAAAGTAATATAGTTTAGTTTATATACTTTAATAAATAAATAAAGGTTTAATATAAAAAAGCTTCTTTTTATAAAAAGGTATACCTTTTAAAATGCCTTTAATAGTGTTATTAAATTTTAAAAAAGTAAGTTATTAAGTTTATTTATTTATAAAGAAATGTTTTATAGTATAATAGTAAGTTTTTATAAATATTAATATTTTAATTAAAGCTTATTTATATTTAAAGAACTATCTCTTTATATTAAAAGCTTTTATACTACTATTTTTAATAATTATAGCTTTTAAATACTTATAAAAGTATAGTTATATAAAGTAATTTCTACTACTTTATATAAATCCTTTTAAAATTATATAGTTAATATATTTTATAAAGTAGTTAGTAATTATAAACTATTATTTATTTTTAATAGAAATCTATTTAATAAATATAAAAATATCTTTAATAAGCTAAACTAAAGCTTTTACACTTAGCTTTATAATATATTAGTTAAAACTTTCGCAATTTCGCCCGCACTGCAACAACGCTGTAGAATTGACTTAGATCGACTTAAAAAGCAGATAAAAAGTTTTACTATACCTATTTACCCTCTTTTATAATAATGTATTAGGCCTAGAGTATAGGTATAGTAGGTAGTATAATAATAATAAATATTAATATAAATAACTATAGCCTTTTATAGAGTTACTACAATCCCTTTACCTACTATAGTGAGTTTATAGTAGGAAACTAAGTTAACACTATAGTTAATGTAGCTTAGAACTAAGTACTGGTTTATTTATAATAGAAATATAATAAAATTACTAAACTTATACTAACTTTTTTACTAAAAGGAGTCTAAAAGGTTATTCTATATATTATTAATATAGAAACAATATAGGCCTATTATAGGTAACCTACTAACCCCTAAGAACTAATTATAACTACTAACCTTAAAGCAATAGTTAAAAGGGCAATTAAAAAGGCTATTTAACTTAAAACTGTATTAGCTATAATATAGGCTAAAATTGCAGTTAGTAGCGCTACCTTAATAACTATTAAGCTTATTTACCTAGCCGCCTCTATAGTAGTACTGCCTTATATTTATAAAAAGACTGTTATTAAGGGCGACTTAATTAGCAAAGTAGTTAAATAGTGTAGCCTAAAAGACATTATTTATACTATTAATAAAGCTATAAGTAAAGACACTGTAGTAACTATAAGATATCTCTATAGTAATAATATAGTAATTACCTTTAAAGATATAGCCTAACCCTATATTAAAGATATAAAATAAATTTAAACTACCTTTAGCCTAAATGTAATACTAAACTAATAAGTATTTAATATTATTATTAAAGGATTCCCTATTTATTATATATATTAAGTTACTAAGGAAGATATTCTCTACTACCTTACCTTTATTAATAGCAGTAATATTGCTAAGGTTATAGTATAGAAACCCTATAGTATTATAATATAAGCCCTCTTTATCTTTAAAATTAAAGATATTAATATAGCTAATAAACTATACTATAAAGGAGTTATTTATAAAGCTAAAATATTTAAGGCTAAACTATATAATAAAGCTCTTTACCTATACTAATACTATTAATACTTTAAATTTAATTATATTACTATATATTATACTATAACCCTATATTATAGCCACTACGCCGCTATTAAATACGCTTTTAAGACTAATTACCTAGCTATTATAGGTATAGGGCAGGAGCGATATATTAACTATATAGGCACCTACCCTACTTAGTTAAAGCACTACTTAATTACTAATAACTACTAAATAAAAGCCTATACTATATACTTAAGCTAGCTTAGTAGCTTTACTACCCTATCTATACTAACCTCTATAAATATAAATAGCTAAACTAAAGTCTAAACCTATAGTTAATATAAATAAATTAATAACACCCTTTTTAATAAAGCCTTACCTTAAAAGCGTAGTAGGTGCCTTTAAGGCAGCTATAACTAATACCTAAGCCTTAATATAATATTTATACCCCCTTTACTAAGGCCTTAAAGTACTATTAAGGCCTTCTTTAGCTACTACCTTAGTATTAAATTAGCCCCTTTATTATAAAAAACCTCCTTACCCTTTAATTAAATATAATACTATAAATAATATATTAAAATATATAGAAGAAGATATAACTTATCTATTTAGCTCTTAAGTCTTAATTTAAAACTAATATAATAATAATTTAAGAACTATATAGCACTAATAAAGACCCTTTAAACCTAAGCCTAGGTTTTTATTAATTTATAGCTTAAAGTAAAAGAATAGCTATTTATATTTATTACTAATATAGCCCTAGCTTATAAATAACACAGTTTAGCACTAATTAATATACTATAACCCTTTATAATATTAATATCTACTTTATTTACTCTTTTACTTACTACTATAACTAAATAACTTCCCTTTATAACTTCTTTATAGAACTACTATAGCACTACTATATCTTTATTAATAACTTTAATTAATATTACCCCTTTTAAAATTAATATAGCTATATATTACTTAATAGTAATAAACTTTTAATAATTATAACTTAATAGTAATTTAAGCTTATTATACTTTAAGGCAAAATAATATAGTAGGTATAAGGTAAAAGAGATAGTATTATTAACTATACTTAATTCTTTACTAACCTTTAAACTTAATTTTTAAAAGGATTAAACCTTATTAAGTCTAACTATATTTTATAGCTTATTTACATTACCTTTTATAATTATAGTCCTATAACTACTACTATTAAATAACCTTTACACTAATTTAAATAGCTTTAAATAAATAAAACGCTTACTATTATAGAAGCAGTGTACTGCTTCTACCCCTTCTTTACATTAATTATCTTTAATAACCTTTATTAAATTAACTCCTTTACTATATAGTTTATAGCTAAACTCACTACTATTATTACCCTTTCTATACTAAAAGGCCCCTATAGCGCCCTTAAAGTATAGCTATAGTAGACCCTTAAGGTCTATAAAGCTATTTATAATATAAAATACACTTAAAGACTTTAGTAATGCTATTACACTAAAGTAAGCTAATAAGCTGCTATTAACGTAGCCTTAAATTAAAAATAAGTTATCTATAATAAATAATATAGCTTTTAGCGCTATATAGTACTATATATAATAGCTAAGAAAAGCAACCTTTAGAAACTAAAATAATAGACTTAACTCTATAGTAGCTTACTATTTAAGACTACTTAAGTCCTAGCCCTTTACTATAGTAGTAATAATATACCCTTAGCTACCTTCTATTATAATAAAGCAAAGGTATTCTTTAATAAATTCTTTTCTACCTTAACTGCCTATATAAATAATATATTAACTAACCTTAGCCCTTAACTTAACTCTACTACGTTTTTAAAGAAAGACTACTTTATAGCTTTAGAGATATATAATATAATTAAGGGACTAGCTAGCTAGAAAGCCTTTAGACTTAATAAGCTCTTAATAGAGTTCTTTAAAGCCTATAGTAAACCACTTATTAGCGTCCTCTCTAACCTACTTAATATATACTACTATATTAAGCACTACTTAGCTTTATTTTAAAAGGCTAAAGTTATAGTCCTTTATAAGCTAAAAAAGTTACTAAAGGAAAGGAAGTATATTAATATATAAAGATTAATCTCTCTTTTTAGTATTATAGGTAAGGTATTAAAAGCAGTAGTAGCAATATAAATTACTTATATAGCTAAAGAGGGTAGTGCTTTTTTAAAACTTTAAATAAGTAACTACATTAATTATTCTATAGAGGTAGCCCTTACTATTTTAATAAAAGCTATATATATAGTATAGCACTATAGCAGTATTATATTGCTCCTTTAGCTTAATATCTTAGCTACCTTTAATATAATATATTATATAAAACTTACTTATATAATAGTCTTTACTAAACTCTTTATATAAATAGTGCATTAAACCTAAGCCTTTACTATATTATATAAAGCCTACTTTATATTTAATAGCTAAATAGTAGCCCTTTATATAGTACCTATAGAAGTCCCTTAAAGGTTCTCTATATCCTTAATTCTCTTCCTCCTTTACATTACCTTACTTTATACTAAGCTTATAATAGTTAACTTTATACTAATACTTAGCTTTTTTAATAACACTAATATTTTAGTATATAGCTATATAATAAAGGAAACCTAGGCTTAACTTAAGACTGCTTAAGTAGTTTATTAAAAATAGTTCTATAAATTAAGCTTAAAGTTTTATTTATAAAAAAGCAAATTTATTTACTTTAATAAAAAGAGATAGCTAATAATAACATTAATTTAACTTAAAACTGTAATAGTTTAGCTAATATAGTTAGCTTATTTCCTTAACATTTAGATTTACTATAAACTTTAATAAAAGGCTTATTAGCTTAAGCTTACTATAAAACTAATATAATAGTAACTTACCTTTATTACACTCTCTATATTTACTTAAAGGTACTTATTATATAAATTTAAACTCTTCTATATTTAAGTTATTTAAAGCTTTATTAGCTATAGTATAGGCTTATATTACACTTTAATTAAATATAAAGGTATAGCTAAAGGTATTACTAAAGCCTTTACTATAAAGTAGATTTAATACCTTTATATTATTATTAATATATATAAAGCTATACTATAGTTTTTAATTAAAACTAAAGTAATAATCCCCCCTTTAAACTTATACCTTAACTACTATATTTAATAATTCTATAATAGAATTAAGGTAAATAAAATAGCTAATAAAATCTAAATAGCCTACGCTTTAATAGTAACCTATCTTTAATATAGTACTTAATATAGAAAATAACCCTATATTAATTACACACTACTCTTAACTTAGCCTCTACTAAACCCTACTATATCCTTTATATTTAAAACACTAAAATTAAATTAACTAAAGTAATAGCTTTAGGAATAAGCTTTAATAGCCTATTAGCACTTAAGTTAATACCTTACTATAGCTAAATAAAATCTAAACTTTTACTTTAAAAAAAAGGTACTTTAGCTTTACTATTACTTTATTAAGTTTAAATTATTAGCTTTAGTTTAGCTTTATATTAAAAAGATTAGCCTTAACTCCTTCCTCTACTCCTGCTATATCTTTAATATAAACTTATTAATATATTGCTATTAAAGTAACTATAAAGATATTTATTACTTTATTTTTTAATACTTTAAATATAACTACCTCTACTTTTTAAGATTTAAAGTAAGCTTAATTTAGAACTTAAAGGAGATTTACACTACTCTTAACTAGCTTAGTTTTATATAATACTTAGTAAAGTAGCTCCTTAAAACTAATTACCTTTTATATTATTAACTTACCCTTACTCTATAAAATAAATAGCGGTAAATAATAATACCTTTTAGTCCTTAATATAGACTTAATATAGGCCCCTTTATTACTTTACCTCTACTACTTTAAACTATTAATATATTACACCTTAGCATCTACACTAGTACTAATATATAACTAAATCAGGCCTTAAATTATTCTATTTTATTTATAA